>BSSO01003637.1:0-16087 GCA_030267885.1 Mesembryanthemum crystallinum | reverse complement strand
AAATGTTAAGCTCATTATGTGCCGGCTTAATAAGGAAAATGTTAAGATGAATTCAAGCCGGAGGGAGTACTTCCTTAGCAATATCTTTCATTTATATAGTCTTCATAAGGTCAAATCACTATAGGCAGCTCTAAGCCGCCCTCAAATGTTGGCTGAAACAACATGAGTTATGCTGCTTCTTTTTTTCCAAAACATAACTCGATAGTTTCATTCAATATCATAAAGCTCACTTAGTTGTGTTAGTCATTTCTGGCCTTGAGACAAAAGGTAAGAAAAGAGGTGGTCATTGAGGTGTAGAGCTAGTCAAATTCATTCTACTTAAAAACTTAACAAACCTAAATCATACAACTTATCAAAATAAGGAGTGGCAAACACAAAGGACACTGAAGTGGAGCACAGGCAGGGTGGCCTGGTGGGGTTGAAATTTGGCTTAGATTTGAGAAAACTCGATATCCGGGTTATATTTATTAGCAGTATTCATCGGATATGATACAGTCATGGGCAGGAATTGGCACTGTTGGTGGATTTATCAGTTACAGACTGCTAGAAGCTGGGTAGGAGGTGTATAGTTGGCGGATGAAGGGTATTTGGGATTTTTTTGAGTTTCTCTATTTAATGATGGCTAAGATGAAGTTGTAGAGATTCATTCTATGATTAAATAGGAATCAGGTTTGTTATCCTTGTTGCAGCCAACCATAAGCCATTTATAGTATTGTACCCTACAAAAGACCCTTTTGGATCCGCCAATGGTATTAAAACATAAGTTCAACCCATTTTCATCCGTCTATGTCCTTTTACACATAAATAACAGGGTAGAGAAGAAATTATTCAGTGGAAGCTTTGAAGCCATATCAGTAGTGTTTTTTGTGAGCATGAAAAGAAAGGGAATTTTAGTCACTCAGTTCGTAAACGACACACAAACATGATTGGAGGCCTGGGCTTAAGATACTTGCTAATTCTGAAGCAATGGCTGCATCTGCATAGAATGCAACTCAGACATTTTGATTACATGGTAGCTGATTACCTTTGGTGTCGTGAAATGAAACTCAGGTTCTTCATTTACGACAGCAGATTCATGGCTCATATTCTTTTCTTTTTTCTGATAATTTTCTTGGCTCATATTAATCTCTGAAGGTTTAGTCTTTGTTTCATTCTGTGACTGTCAATCTTTCAGGCAAGACAGTACTTTTCTAGTGGCCTTAGTATCATGTCGTTTTGCAGCTTATTATAGTCTTCATGGACCAATTCCTAAACCAATATATTGAGTAATTATGTGTAGCCAGATACCAATTTATGAAGCATCATGGTTGATTCTATAGAACCTGCCAACTTCTTTCCAGCAACCTTTCTACTTTCTTGTGGGCACAAACCTTGCCCCATACAAAATAAAGGTTGTTTTTCTTCCTAAACATGTGCAGCATGTGACTTGTTCTCTTGGTTCTTGGCTAATCTACAAGACCTCCCCTCCAAAAATGTCAAGATTTGCAAAGGTAAAATGTTTATTTTCAGGATTGAAGAATTACTTGATATTACTAGTACTAATTAGGGCTGTAAACGAGTCGATACACTCGTGAGCGGCTCACGAACATACTCGGTCAAAGCTCGTTCGATAATAAACGAGCCGAGCATGAGCACCAATTTCGTTTAATAAACAAGCCGAGTACGAGCACCCCACTACTCGTTTAAGTGCCCATATACTCGATAAAAATCGGTGTACTCGAGAGCTGCTCGCGAACAAACTCAGTAAAAGCTCGGTCAAAGCTCGCTCGATAATAAACGAGCCGAGCACGAGCACCAATTTGATACTCGTTTAATAAACGAGACGAGCACGAGCACACCAATACTCGGTTCGGCTCGGCTCGTTTACAGCCCTAGTACTAATTTCTGTTGAACTTTAGACTGAAAGCTTATCGAGTATTGACCAAGTGGGAAACACTTGATTCTTGTTCCTAGAATTACAAGGACTTCATTAAGGTTTATTTGAACCATTTTGTTTTTGTTGTATAGGAAGCCAATAAACGTGTCAAATGTGTCGTTAGGATCGGGTATTTTCAGGTTTGGTGTAGGTCAAGTTCGGTTGCTTTTTGGTTAGTTGCCTCTATTTTTCGAGTTCTAGGTCGAAAAAATCTTGTTCAAGGTTTATTATCCAAGATAGTTTTGGATTTAGGTCAAATTTTGACCAGCTTTAGAAACCAAGCAACCAAAATAGGTTGATGCATAAAGTAACTTGCTAGAAACCATTGTTATTTTAGTCCCATATTCCCAATATTTGATCAAGATAGCTAGGATTCTGAATTGAAATTTTAGAAATAAAATGAATCTGTTGAGAGTCCAAAATTGTTGGACAAAGTTGTGTTTGTAACCATGAATCGGGTGGAATTAACCTAAATGTTATGGAAGTTTTGAAGCGTAACCAGGAAGTTGAAATTTCCCTCCACTTGGCAAAAACCAAACATGGTTTTAGACCTTAAAGAGGCTTTGAGGCATAGAGAGTAGAGGCTACTCCATTTCTTTTAAGTAATTGTAAATTTAGCTTCTATCAACTTTTATTTTTGTTTGTTGAACTTTTCCTTCTTTATTGCATCCCTGTTTCCTACCCCTACAAGAAAAGATGGGGGAATCATGATTGAGCTCTATAGTTAGGATCTTGAATAGAGCTATCAAAACGGTTGACATAGTTGGGTTTAGGTCGACTCATATTGAGTAGCTTTTAAGTGAGAAACCAGTCGATTTTATTGGATTATATATAGGGTCATGCTGGGGTTAGAATTTTAGATCGGGCTACTATTTGACAGGTCTAGTCACGAGCTACATAGTTGAGGTCATCATGACTCATGAGTGAAAAAAGAAAAAGATAGCAACAGCCAAAAGCAGTATAATTTTGAACTTCCCTTTCTCCCCCATAATCCTGGCTACTTGTATGGAGATGCAAAGCATAATGCAGCCTAAGCCATGCAGCTGCAGGCATTAATAATGGATGGACATGGGGTAGCTCCCATACATACGAGGAGTGTATTGTATTGATGATAAGTTATAACCAATGTTGGATGGATGGTTATTTATGTCTTTATTGAACAAAACTTGTGTGTTGTGTCACCCCCACATAATACCAAACCAAACTAACCACTTCTTTTTTTCTTTTCTTTTCTTTCTTTTGCCTTCCCATCTCAAGTGACCTGTTAGTATTCATTCCCTTCTCAGGAAAACGACCCAAAATTGCATAGGGAGATATGGGCCTCTTAGACACTTTTGTTGTCATCATAACTTGAGAAAACGATGGTAGTCGTTATTTTCTTTCTTTTTAGTTTTTAAAAATTACTGGTAATATAGACAAATTAAAAATAATTAGTAGGTAAGGTTTTTTCTTATTGTAGTTTCCTTTTAAAAACTTACAATTCTTTGCTATATCTTTCTTATTTTTTTAGGTTTTGAAACTAGAAAGACCATAAAATTATTTTACGGTAATTATATGTGTATTATATATATTATGATGCTTAGATTTGATTAGATGAGTTTCGTTATAATCCTCGGGTGCATTAGAATTTGAATGAGGTCTTATGAATAGTTGATTTTTTCGCTTTATTCAATCTTGTTCACTTTCTAGTACACTCATCTAGTATTATACCCACAAGACCACAATGTAGGATAGACATACATTTTCCATGCTTTAATTTTTTATTTTTTTTACATGCAATGTCATCAAGCAATAGCAAATTTATCCTAGTACACAAACACCAATGATTAATTAGCATATCTCCATCTTAACATGAACTCACAATTTATCCTTACTTTTTCAATATTCCCATTTTTCTTTTTGGGCTTTCAAAGAACAACTACTAATTACTACCATCAGTATGTATATATATCACAGTTATTAACTTAATTGTGCCGTCCAAAATGGGGCAGTTGCTACTAAAAACTGACCAATACTTTTGATGTGGACCATATAGCAGAAAAAGAACAATGGGATAGTCACAACTCTAGTGACAACACACTATATATATATAATATAAGAGTACCTGTGATAGATAAAGAGGCCCCAACCTTGTAGGACTATAACATTACAACTTGTTAGTTGTTACTAGTCCTTTGGAAAGTCTGCTAACCCTTGAAAGATGAAGAAAATAGTGGGGAAAAAAAAAAAAAACTGTGGGTGGACACAAATTCCTTATCATTAATTTTCCTGTTCTTGCCTCTTAGAAGAAAAAGGAGGAAAATTCCAAGTGAGATTGGGTGAGAAATTGTCGAGTACTTAAAGAAACAAAGGATCTTGATTGGGCAAAGCATATCTTAAGTCAGCTCAGTACGTACTTAACAACGACACTATCACTTGAAATAGGAGGGTGAAAGGATAAGTGAGGGCATCCTAAGCAAGTTGTTTTCTCTTGCGCTACCATGTTATAGCCTAAATCCATCAGTTCACATCTAATAAATTTCACTTTTTGGTTGAAATTTATTGGATGGGTGAAATGACTATTTGGGCTTACTTTTTGAAAGTGATTGGAGAGAAAAAATGATGTTGTGCCTATGTGAAAGAGAGAGGGAGTGGAGAAGTGGGAGGATAAGTTGGTAACTTTGTTATAAAAAATAGGAAATGTAATTTTCATTTGGTGACAAATTAAAATGGCAATTGTAACAGTACTATATAATTTTAGGATGTATTTATTATAACTTAAAAGTGATGAATTAATCATAAAATTAGAACAATGAAATGAACAAATTATTAGGTGGGATACAAGAAGGGTCCATTATTCCAATTTGCCACTGAGCTTGTAACTCACTTCCCGGCATTCCCGCCTTCCACAAATCATAGTTGCACTTAATTTAGTTAACCTGTTTATTATACTCAAAAAAAGATTTGATTAATTAATTCAATAAAACATGTGCTTCAAATTCCAATCCAAAAAGGTTTCACACAGAGTGTTCATCCATCCTCTAAAGATGAAATTCGAAACAATCAGCAGATTCTGATTTAGCTACCTAAAAAGCCCATAACACTTCTAGTTTTTTTTTTTCTTTTCGTGTAGGTGCTCCCCAGGAGGCTTGAACCCGTGACCTGGTGTATAAGGCAAAGCTTGTTTACCAGTGGGCCAACACCTCTTGGGTCATAACACTTCTAGTTAAAAGTACTAATCAATTTAGCCGTGTCTTTATGTCAAATTAGGAGGCGTATTAACCAAAAAAATAAATATAGTGGTCAAATTAGAACTACACATAATAAGCTAAGCATAGGAGAGTATAATAAGTAGTATTATTCCAGAAAATGATTAAGAAAATGATTCCCACCACACCTCCAGTTGTGGTTGTGGAATCAAAAGAAATGGCTTGGGAATTCACATTTGTATTTTATATTTATTTTATTTTAAATTTAAAATCTTTTGCCCTATTTTATAAAGTATTTTTAGGCACTCGAGAAAAGAGGCCAAGGCCCAAGGAGAATATAATAAAGATGGCCACTAATAGTACTACTAACTGCACTACTATTGTTATTGTTATTGTAGTAGTAATAAGTGTGTGACACATTTTGGGGTTCTGTAAAACTCTGACCCTGACCCCTCCATTTTCTTCTTGGGTCCCTCTCTCAAGCACCTCCTTTTTACTCAAAAAAAAAAAAAAAAAAAAAAGATTTTTGTTGTTACTAATTTTTTTTTATATTTTTTCGGGGGATAAAGAAATCAACTAAAACTTGAGTTTGAAAGAGTTCTTCACAATCCATGATTTTGGATTTACATAAATAATTTCGTATACATACTGTTAGAAAGACTTGAACATCTTTAACCTAAATATATGACTTATAACTTAATCCCTCCGTTCCTTATTAATCTTGCAAAAGTTGAGATGGGGTGAAATTTAAGGATATGTGTTTTGGACAATTTTACCCTTGAAGGAGAGAACCCATGTGCAAAAAATCTTTAAAAAAAGTAAAGTGATTGGAGAGAGAAAGTAAGATTTGTTATTGTATTGGTTATTTAGTTTGGGGTATTATAGGGAAGAGTTGGTGATTTGTTGGTTTTGAAAAATTAATAAGGAACAAAAATTTAGTGGTTTCTGAAAGATTAATAAGGAACGGAGGGAGTAGTATTTACAACTTCCTCCGTTCATTTTTTTTAAGTTTACGCTATCTATTTTGTGGTACGTTCACATTTTAAGGTTACACTTTTAATTTTGGCAAAAATTTCCCTTTAAAGTATTAAGATACCCTTAACTTTCTCTCTCACATCAAGTCACTATCATCTTTACACCCACTAGTAAAATAAGGACAATGTGGCAATTTCCTTCGCTCCTTAAATATTGTGTCTAATAGTGAGTGTCACCTTAAATAATTGAAGGGAGGGAGCAATAGTTCGAAAACTATTGAATAGCATAATTTTATACGTCAACATCACTATAGAATATAGATTACAAGCAATTGAACAAATGTGAACTCAAAGGATAAGCTTTGCCATACAATGCAAATGCCTTTTTTTAAAGGAAAAAACATCAAAAAAATTTCTAGTATCAATTCCTGTCGTTGACAAAAACGTACAAGTAATTCTGGTCATAATAGTAGTATTACTTTGTGTAATATAATTGAATTGTATTAGAACGATTTAAAACAGTTGATGACGCACTAGAGTAGAGCTAAAAGTAGTTAACATGCAAATGCAACCAAGGGATAAAAAACAGAAAAGCAATCCAAGCAAAGATATTTGCAGACAAAGAGAACCCGAAAAGATAGACATCATAATGTCATTACATATATAGAATAATAAACAAAGTAACAAAACCCAGCTTAGAAAATGACACAATTTATTTAATTCTGGGATGAGGATTATCTTCTTCATTTCGTTTTACACATCACTTTTATGCAAGTCTATCACATTATTCACATATAGTATAATCTTAAAACTAAAATAGAAGTATAGAGTAATCCTTTAATCTGCAAATGCAAAATTAAGATAACCAAAAAAAAAATCCTTTTTTCCTATAATCCTTCTAGTAGTGATAGGTCCATAAAAATAAAAAAAATAAATAAATAAATAAAAAAACGATAAAAAAGAAAAACCTCCTAAACTCATGAACCCCACCACCAATTTTTCCAACACCCCAAAATCTGGGAAGAAACAACAATATAATGGTAAAAAAAAAAAAAAAAAAAAAGGAGTACTTGAAAAACATGAAATTAAACTATAAGCAAACACAAAAAAGAAAATTTTGAAAAAACAAGAAACAACAATATTATGGTAAAAGAAAACATGAAAAACAAGAAATTAGATATGTACAAAATGGGGAACTTTCAATTCTTCAAATTGCAAATGCATTTATAGCACCAAATACTAGCACTAGTATAAATATCAACCTACAAACAACACAGAGCTGATTAAAATTTCCCCCCTTTTTTACTCCCCATTTTAATTTTGGTCCTAAAAACCTCAAAATACTAGTACCACCAGCACCACTATATTAATGGACAAAATTTAACATATATAGAAGAAATAAAAAAAAAAAAAAAAGGCGGGGACATAATTTTAAGTTGAAGATAAATTTAAAATTTATCTCACACATTCGGACCCCAAAGGTTCCATAAACGGGAATTAAACAGCCCAATCACGTCCGGCAGCACTTTCCTCGCCAACCCCTTGTGCTGCTGCTGCTGAACCTGCTGGTGGCCCCCACTCACCTCTTCCTCCACCTCATTTTCTCTCTCCTCCGACACCGTCGATTTCTCTCCGGCGACCGGAGATTCTCTATTTACCGGCGAAACGCCGACTTCCGGCACAATCTCCGGCGAAACGCCGACGTTCGGCAGAATCTCCGGCGACTCTTCAACAACGGGTTGAGGATGATGAACTGGACTTTGGCGATGAGCTTTCTCTTTCTCTCTCCTCCGGCTCTTCCCGCTCTGCTTCTTAGCTTGCTCTGTGGTGGCCAAATGCTCCTCGAAGGCTTCAATGGCTTGATGGATGAGCTCGCGGTGAGGAGACGAGTCCCATCGGAACCAGTATGTGGTGTAGCAGTCGAAACAGCCGCAATCGAAGCTCGGAGACTTGTGATTCGGCGGAGAAGAAGATGATGATGAAGATTTCTTCGATTTTCGCTTTCGATGATGGTGATTGTTGTTGTCGTCGAGAATCGAAGCTGGTGAGGGGTTGACGATGGAGGATTTGAGGGAGCGAGTGATCATGTAAGCGAGGACTTCGCGGTCTTGGAGAGAGAGAGCGGAGATTAGAGTGAGAATCGCAGCGGGAAGGAGGAGGTTGAGAGCTGAGACTGGGTCGGTTAAGGTTGAAGAGGAGAGAGAAAATGGTGAAGATGAAGAAGAAGAGGAGGATGAAGGAGAAGGGTGGACTTTGCCTTTGCTTTTGTTGAGCTTCATGGCTATGGCGGTGGTGGTGGTGGTGGTGGTGGTGGGTGACTTTTTTTCTTTGTTTTGATTCTCAAGAGGAGAGAGAAATGAGGATAGAGAGAGATAGAGAGGGTGGTGGGTGGTAGGGTTTGGGTTTTGGTTTTGCTTGGTGAGTAAGGGAAAATAAAAGGGATAATGAAAAAGAAAAAGAAAAAATGAAATGGGGGAGATTTTTCAAGAGTGAGTATTGAAACTAGAAGAAAGAGGTTGTTTCACGCTCTTCAATGGTGTGCGTGAGTGCCAACATCAAGGGTGGTGAATGGTGAAAATGGTGGGTGTGGGGGTGATTTTGTAGGGGGGGAAATATGATGTGTTTCAAAATTTGGATCAAATTAGTAACAAGGGTTTAACATTTTTGGTGGAATTGTATGAATTAAGGTTGGTTTCATGGTTGAGTTTGAGTACAATCAAGCCATTTATATAGGCATGTAGATTTGGAGTATATGAATATCTCAACTAGTTCGATTTAAATGGGAAAAAGTGATAAAATTAATAGGGCATGTGGGTTGAAATAGGGTAAAAGTTTGAGATATTTACGTTATTTAAACAAGAAAAACGTAAATTGTATACTCTAAAAGTCCAGTAAATAGGGGAGATTTTGATTAACAGAAGCCTCGTGTGTTTTAAACTATTGTAACTGATGATAGCATGAAAAGTGGGAGAGAAATCTCCGGAGATCGTTCATATGCTTATCTCCAATTTTGACCAAATTATAAGAACATAATTGTAATTGTAGGCTTGGCAGTTAGGTTACTGCGATATTTATAGAGTGACATACTCTGATATAGTTTAGTAAAAGGGGAGATTTTTGATTCATACAAGTCTTGCACGTTTTGGGTGCAGGTGTAACTGTCACTTTAGTTGAACAGAGAAAAATCTCTAGGGATGGTAAACTATTTTCCAAGTTTGACAAATGTAAAAGGGGCGTGACGGTTACGTTTAAAAAACCATATACTGACCAGATTATAGGGATTTAACTTGTTAGTATAGCTGAAAAGGTGGGCTTGACAGTTACGTTTGGTAAATCATGTATTGATCAAGATCTCATATGATTACCCTGTGTCTCTGCCTTTAGAGTAAAAGTTTGATATACTTACGTTACTTAAAAAAGAAAAACGTAAATTGTATACTCTAGAAACTCCAGTAAATGGGGGAGATTTTCGATTAATTGAAGTCTCGTGTGTTTTAAGCTTGTAATTGACAACATGAATAGTGGGAGAGAAATCTCCGAAGATCGTTTGCAGGCTTATCTCCAGTTTTGGCCAAATTATACGAACATAATTGTAAATGTAGGCTCCGCAATTACGTTACTACAATTTTTATAAAGAAATATAAATGACATACTCTGAGATAGTTTAGTAAAAAGGGAGATTTTTGATTCATATGAGTCTCACATGTTCTAAGTGCAGGTGTAACTGTCACTGTAATTAAAGGGTGAAAAATCTGTAGGGATCGTAAACTATTTTCCAAGTTTAACAAATGTAAAGGGGGCGTGACGGTTACGTTTAATAAACCATGTATTGGCCAGATTCTAGGGATTTAACTTGTTTGTACAGTTGTAAAGGAGGGCTTGACAGTTACGTTTGGCAAATCATGTATTGACCAATATGTTATACATATCTCATATGATTACCCTGTGTCCCTATTTTTAGGGCAAAAACAGAGATGACATACTCTGAAATAGTTTAGCAAATAAGGAGTCTATTGATTCATGTGCGTCTTATGTGCCTCAAATGTATGTGTAACTGACACTGTAAAGGGATGAGGAAAAGATCTCAAGAGATCGTATATTTTTTTTCCAACTTTGACAATTGCAAAGTTGGGCTTGACGGCTACATTTAGTAAACTATATATTACCATGTAATAGAGATTTTTATATAGATGTAAAGTGGGTTTAACAGTTACGTTCAACAAATCGTGTATTGATCCATATCCTATACAAATCTCATATGATTACCCTGCCTTTAGGAAAATACATATGACATGCTGCGAAAATATTTTACTAAATGGGGAGGTTTCGATTCATATTGATAAATTTTGCATGCATCAGGTGCACGTGTAAGTCGAAATTGACACCGTAAAAGAAGGGACAAACATAAACAATTTTCAATTTGACAAAAAAAGTGCGTTTGATGGTTATGTATTATCCATATTATAGTGATTTAACTTATTTGTCCAGCTGTAAAGGTGGAGTTGACAGTTATATTTGGTAAATCATGTGTTGATCAAGATGTTATACAAATCCCAGATGGTCACTTTAGGGCAAAAACATAGATGACATACTCTAAAATAATTTAGTAAAGATGGAGATTTCGAATTCTTACGAGTTTCACACGCTTCAAATGCAAATGTAGTTGACAATGTAAAGGGCGGACAGAAATTCGTAGAGATTGTAGATTATTTTCCAATTTTGAAAATATAAAAGTTCGGATTGACGGTTTCATAATAAACAGTGTATTAACCAGATTAGTAGGGATTTAACATATTTTTATACATTTGTAAAGATGAGTTTTACAGTTACGTTTGGTAAATCATGTAATAACTAAAATCATTTACAAATCCCAGATTGTTAGCCAACCTTTAAAGAAAAAATAGAAATAACACACTTTTAAATATTTTACTAAATGGGGAGGTTTTAAATTGATATGGATCTTACACGCTTCAGATGCAGGTGTAACCGACGTCATAAGAGGAGGGAGAAATTTTTGTAAAGATAATTGACTAGTTTCCAATTTTGACAATTTCAACATAAAAATAAAAAGGATGACATTGACAATGCTAACTTGAACCAATATATGGATAATGTTGATGTACTAGAACAAACCATGTAATTAAAAAGATAATGGTTTAAATGTTCTAGTACACTAAATGTGGTTCGGTACTCTAATAATCCATTAAGCAACGTTGAGTTTTCAAATCTTATGAATAGAAAATCTGTTTGTTGAGAGCACTTTATCCCTTCAAATACGAACAGACTAATCTTTTTCTACCCATAATCACAATTGAGAATACCCTAATTTATACGGACAAGTGCGTTGGTCCCCCAAAAAACCTGAGGACCAACCAAGCAAGTTGCAACCGTCCAATATATAATGGCGTGTTTGGTCTTTGTGGTTATTTGGTCAGGTTAGGGTCTTCATCACGCTGCACTTTTCTGGCCAACGTCTCTATTCATCCTGTCACTCTCAACTCATCTCTCGTCTCTTATCTCACTTCACCATTCGTTCAATTCGGCTCAAACAATGAACATTGAAGAAGAGTCCATTAATTCATTGAGGTTGTTTAACTCCAAAAGGATAAGTACAACTGGCTACACAGTGTTGGGCTTATTTTTATAGGTTTGTTGATGACTGAGTTGACATGTTGCCCAATTATGGCCTTGTGTTTTTTTAGGTGAACTGAATTCAATTTGTGGATCTGTTCTAACCTAAATGAATACTACTAAATGGCTAGAGAAAATGTGAGGTGATGTACTGAATTGAGTACTTATTGAACTAATAATCTGGTTTGTACAATTAGCTGAAGAGTTGGGTGACATTACATGTAAGATTAGCTTCTCAAAATGAGTCGTGCAATCTAAAATTAAGGGATAAAAACTGGTAATAATCGATAAATTGTTTTAGTAGTTGAACATTGAACAACTAATTTACACTGAAATGGAAGACCAAGCCACAAAACAAGGGCCAAATTGACTAAAATGACTTTGCTGAACTAACCCAAGAGATGTTTGGCCAAATTAAACAAGTTATAACTTATATATCAGATTATAAGTCGAGCCTCTTGGGGAGCACCTACATGAATTTATTCATGAAATACTCGATACCGCGTGTTAAAAGATGCCCTTTAGCCGCGCCTAAGGAGAAAGAGAATTCCTTTTTTATCAGCACTAAAACTAAATTTGCGTGACGAACTCCACCTATTCCAATTCCTAAGAAATGTGCTGACAACCTGACTGAATTCAAATCGTAGTTTAAACTGGAAATTGAAGTTTGGGCTGTTGGATAATTGGGCAAACATCATAAATTTGAATCATCATCATACAAATTTCCAATTAGCTGCCAGGTTAAGCTCCACCAACTGAGTGGTAGTGTGAGACATGAATATATGAGATTTGGGCATGTTGTCTCTTGCTACTGCTATTGTATGATGCTATAGCAGGGTTCTGATTTAACTAAAGCGTTCATTTTCTACTCATGTAATAAGAGCTGAGGAAGAAGAAAGATCACTTTTGGTGTAGAATTCAACTTAATTACAACACATCTCACATTAACCTGCATTCTTAATGAAGGACACAAACCATCAAACCAGCTTATCAAGCGCTGTTAAACAAGTTTCCAACTCAAAAGTAAGATGTTGCTCTAGGAAATGGTGTTGCAGCATCTGCATCAACAGTCAAATACCACAAACATTTTAACACCAATGGTAACTGCTTTTTGATTTCTCCATAACAAATCCTCAAAAAGTGTTGGGGTGTTTTTGGTACTAGAGACTTTGCAGAATGGATGGAAGAGCTACTTGACAAATCAGACTTCACAGAAATTATTTAGAGCATAAATTTTTTTCTACTAACACCACAGCAAAAACTGAGTGCAATTTCTAAATCAACTTCACATTGTCCAATCTATATCCGTGGCCAGTAGTAATAACGAAGATCATCGAAAAAGTACAGGGAAAACGCTTTTCACATAGCAGAGTCTAAGGGAGCAAGAGTTAACAAAATCTGCAAAACAAAACTACTGAGCCTTCTTACTATCTGTTGGTTGAGATGTGTTGGCAGCAGCTGAACGCTTGTCCTCCGCGATCTTCATGTGGACCTCATCTCGCTCGTTGAAGTACCTCTCGAACGCCCTTGGAAGGAAGCGAGGGATCAAGAAGCAGAAGAGGTTGATGGAGAAATACGCTAGATTTGCAGCTGACAGGGTCCTTCCAAACCAAAACCATGCAACATCCTACAACACCACAAGCATATATTAAAATTAGCTCACAAATCTGCATGACTTTCAATACACTAGCATGAAACTATTTAACACCTTTCTTTTCCTTAAGGTTTGATCAAAGAAATTTGTCTACTCACTCTCATTAGATCACCATAAGCATAGCAATTAGCTCTCAGAATCTACATGACCTTCTATACTCATTCTTAAAACTATTTAACACCTTTCGTTTCCTTGAGGTTTGATTAAAGATACTTAAGCTTGTCTACTCACTCTCATAAAATCATCCAAATACAGCAAAATTGAAGTTTTATGTAAACCATCTAGTCCTTTTAAAAGACCAAGATAAAAAGGCAGATTCCTCTTTGTTTACTTCATGCTTTAGTCAAAGCAACTACTCTGCCTATCACTAGTATTAGAGAGGAAACAAGGGGAAAATAACATCTTTAAGAAAATACAGCTTTTGCAGGCATGAAAGTATTTGACTATGTATGATCAGAAAGCATTTAATATCACACAACAATGCCAATTCATAGGCTTTAAATCCTTCGTTTCAGACAAAGTAGAAGCTTGTTTCAGACAAAGTAGAAGCTTAGCTAAGAGATTTACCTTCATATTAGCAGTCGCAGGCAAGGTCTTATTAAACCACACATCTTGCATCCAATCGAGGATAACAAAGATCCTCCGGACCGTGTAGAGCAATGGAACCAACGCCCTCACAGGTGGCGAGAACAATGACAGCCCGCTTATAATGTTCTCGGTTAGTATTTGGAACGAAAGCAAAAACAAGTGAGGTGTGGCCGACCTCACTGCATGGTCATCCCCTCTGGCGAACCCTCCTAGGACATACGCGAGGGGCAAGAACAACCCAACCGTGGTCCCCAAAATAACATAGAGCCGAAAGAGCCTACTCCCTTGGAAGAGCTCAGGTGAGCTGGATCGAGCGGTCCCACGATGGGCCGGGAAGGCGAGACGGGAGAGAACTATGATGTAGGCAGAGGCAAAGGCTGGGAAGAGGAGGTCGAGGAGCGGGACTAAGCCACTTACGGAGAAGACCATGATGAAAGCAACTAGTTGGAGTTCTATGACTCGTAATGAGCCCATTACCCCGGTGGTAGCGGTTTGTTGTGGGTGGTGGTGGTGTGATTGGAAGGGTTTGTGTTCGAGTTCTAAGGCCGGGGTCGTGGTTTTGTCTGGCTCGCTCCTAGGAGCCACAGCTAAGGATACACCCGACATCGTTTTTTTGTTATGTGTTCTTTGTATTCTCTGTTGGTTGATACGTAACAAGAGCTAGGTCGTACGTATGTGGTAGATTAGGATACAACTAGGTAAAGAAAAGATCCAAGGGTAAACAATTTTGAAGAAATGGAGTTCTTTGTCAGAACCTGCAGAGAAAAATTAAGCATCTTGGTTATAAATGAAATAAAAATTAGAAATCTCCGACAACCTGGAATAAGGTATGCAATGCTAATTGCACGTTATAAATAGCAATATGAAATTTGAGCAAACGAAATATGTTAATCACAGCATACTTAAGTATTGGGATGATACCAGACTCAAGTTGAAACTATACTATGATGCCTAGAAGAGACAATACATATATGAGATGGGAAATACAGAGTAACATCATTTTAGTTACTTTGCCTTACATATTCTGCCTTTAGTTGTACATATTCTGCCTTTAGTTGTTTCTCTCTAGCATGAACCAAATGACAAATTTCCTGGACATACACAAGCGACAGCTTGTACAAGGTATGATATTATAGTCATTGATGCAACTTTGGGCAAATAATTAAGTCTTGTGAACTAACTGGAAATGGAAAGGCGACCTAATGAGGCATCTCGACATGTTCCAATGTGCTAATACATGTAGTAGCACTAGTAATATCATCCAATAGCTACTTAAACAAACAGTATTTCATTTTGCATAAACTCCCAAAAAACCAAAAACAGATGCAAATATATTCACACCAATATAGGAAAATAAGGCTCCTCCCTTGAATATTTTTAGATTGCAATAATCTATCAATGTTGCTGGAAACATCCTAATGAAGCCTCAAACGACAATTGTTACACCATCATGTCATCAATATCCTCATCCACTCGATCTCGATGTCAGATATAGTTATCCTACCTAGACTACATACTTTCTAGTCTCGATCGACCTTGCCCTTAAGGTAGTGATCCAGTGGATTTTAGGTGTCAATACTAGCAAGATCGTAAACCAAAAGTCCCTTAAGATAGCAAACTAACAGCCCTTAAAATATCTCAAATCCCCTATTAAGATATATACTCCAGCTAGATTGCGCATACACAAACAGAGGCATGGACATAAAATTGACACAGACATGGACAAAGCACAATGTAAAAGGGTGAAAAGCCTAGGCATATTGATACACTTTGCTCTATACACCTATCTGAGTTGTCTGTGCTTCATATACCATGGGTTGCCTCCATTAGGCACCCCAAAAAAAAAAAAAAAAAAAATAAATCCTAGGCGCCAGGCTGTTATGTACTCCTACTTTCAAGTTTCAACTGCTGCATATAAAGTTTCAGCTTCTATTTTGTACTATCAAAAATTTGGATCAATATCAGTCAAGTTTCTAAGCATGGTATATATTCTGTTAGCAAGAATATTCCAACAACAAGGTCGCTTTGGCCGAGTGGTTAAGGCGTGTGCCTGCTAAGTACATGGGGTTTCCCCGCGAGAGTTCGAATCTCTCAGGCGACGATTTTATTTTATTTTATTTTTTATTTTTTTTATTTT
>BSSO01003636.1:0-16095 GCA_030267885.1 Mesembryanthemum crystallinum | reverse complement strand
AACCCTTAGGGGCAATATTGGAAACAAAACCCCTTTCTTTTGCTTCCTTAATTTTCGTGCCCAAATGGTTTGTAAACATTTCAAAAGTACGGAGGGAGTAGTACTCTAATAGGGGTAGTTTTAAAGTAGAGAAATAAAGATGAGGTATGAAGAAAGAAAGAAAAAATTGAGGTAAAGAATATGAAACTAGAGCCGATATCCCGATCAGTTGACATCAACTTATGAGTTTAAGGGACCATGAAAGGAGAATGGGGGTAAACCACAACAATTGCACAAAATGGGGTATTCCGTCCTCAACCAGAAAGTATACCAAAATTACTATTTTTGCATACATATAAGTTTATAACAACTTATATTCCCTCAAGTTATGAGTTAGGACAACAAATGCGAATCAGAAAAAATAAAATGCAATTTTTATTAGACTATTTTTTTTTTTATAACCGGCAACTAACGAGCCAAGAGACCCGCCCCAATGGATTGAGTGAGGTATGGGGATAACTCAATACAAGGTTGGAAGATGGACCAAAGCCCATCATAGAAAATTCCACCACAAACGTACAGTATATACAAGTCAATAAACACAATAATGGATTTCACTTTTATACTCTCACATTTGATTTGGATGGGATTCATGTAATCTCACATTAATTAAACGAGTATTTGCAATGAACCCATTTTTGAAGCAATCTTGAAGTATAAGGAGTAATTACTGTGTTCCATATATTGAGTAAAATGAATGAAATTCTCATTCAACTTGTGTATTTAACGACCTCTCAATTTCCTTACACTCCAAACACATATCTAAAAAATTGTACACCCTAATTACACTAATCAAATCAATCAATAATTATAAAAAAAATGCTTCAAATTTCATGGATCCAAATGAACAGGTTGAACAGAGCCTCCTCCTCTAGACCCTCTCCCATAACCAAAAGAGAAAAAAGATCTTCTAACCTTGCTACTGCTACTGCTACTGCTACTGCTACAAATCTCACTCCCTTGGTTGTTACCACCGCAAAATCGCTGAATTTCTTCGCAAAATTCTCGATGAACCGACAAATCCATTGAAATCGACCTTCGAATCGGCTGAACATTCTTGAACTCTTCATCTTTCTCTCTCATCTCAATCCACTCATCCCCCATGCTACTCACTCGCTCCATCTTCTTCTTTCTCTCTCCTCCTCCATTCACCAATCTCGGCTCGTCGACATTGTTCCCTTGAATCTCAATCACAACATAATCCTCATCATCGCCGGCGAAATTGTCCACCGGCGGTGATTTTTCCGGCGCCGGCGGCGAGAAGATCCGGTCGTTGTTTTGGAGAATCGAGGAAGGAGAGATTCCCGATCTGCAGAGCGGACAATTCGCGTTGCTTTGGAGCCAAATGTCGATACAATCGATGTGAAACGCGTGGCAGCAATTCGGTATCACTCTCAATCTCTCTCCATCCTCGAACTCGCTCAAGCACACCGCACACTCGTACGAATTCGCTTCCGATTTTCCGCCATTGTTGCTATTGTTGAAGTTTTCTCTCTCCTCTTGCTCAGCTAGTTTTCTGAACTTGATGACCGGAATCAACCGGATGATGGCCTCATCGAGGCCCTTGGAGGCGGCGTCGCCGCCACCATCGGCGGAGGAGAGGTCGTCAATGGAGGTTCTCCGGCGAGGTGAGAACCTGTTGAGGACGTCAATACGGTGCCAATTCAAGCAGCATTTGATGACGAAAACGTAGTAACCGACGAGCAGAAACGCGGTGGCTACAATGCCGATCAAGGCGATAGCGATGACGGGGAAGCTGTTACCTGATGAGTGGATAGGGAGGTGGAAGAGCGACGATGGTGAAGATGAAGATGGAGATGGCGGCGTCAATGGCGGCAATGGTGGTGAGAGATCCATAGCGTTGTGTGCATCAGAGAGATTATTACAGGGGAGGAGAGAGAAAAACAGAGAGTGAAGAAGATGGGGAATGAGGATGGCTGGATGGGTGAGGGTTTTAAAATTTAAAGAAGGAAAGAGTGGTGTGTACGAGTAGAGTTTTCAGTCGTGGTTAGTTGGTTTGATTTTTGTTGAAATTTTTGTGCTGATAGCCAACCACGAGAAAGTTTTGGTTTGAGCAAAATACGAGCATTAGGATTTCTTTATTACAGTATTCATTTTGAGATTAATCACCATTAACCTTATTTTTTGTTTTTTTGTTTTTTTTTTTTTTTTGGACAGCAGTCACAATATTTTGTTTTGTGGCTAATGTCAGTGTGTGTGATTTTATTTTAATATTATGTACCCACAACAAAAATATTGATTTTAATATTGATATAGGTGGGAATCTGACTTGGGTTTAAGCTAATTATGGAGTATCTTGGATTTTATATTTGATATATACGCGCATCCAATCTGATTTAGTTTACATTTATTTTATTTTTTTGAGTAAAAGAGTTGAACTTAATATTCTCAATATATTAATTCCTAAAAGCAAAAAATGCTAGTAGTATTAACTTATATTCTTCAATTAGTTTTGGACTAGACACTGTATTCAGTCTTATGTTTAGAGGGATTTTTTCCATGATTATCGTTAAATGGTGACTGTGAGATTTAACTCTATTTCGAGTGTGTTCATTACCTAATTGAATTCCATTTTCGATCGTGCATTTTAATTTAGTTCAATTCAGATCATTCAATTCACTCCAACTCTCGCAACTTACTTTTTGACTCACATACTAGGGTCTGTTCTTTTCGTCTTATTTTTGTTGAAACCCAGCAGCAAAATCCAGCAATAAGTAAAAAATTCCATCAATCTCCAACAACTCCCAGCAAACAATAAAAAATTTCCAGAACTTTTGAGTCACAAAAATCAACAGTCCTATCTAGCAAGCTCTAGTATTCTCCAACAAACTCAAGCAATCAACAAAAAGTTTAAGCATTCGTCAACATTCCCAATCATTGTTGTACAACATTCTACAGCTACAGCACTCCAAAAACCAAACATAAGACAACGAACCCTTACTGACATTCAATTCAATTTAAGTTGTTCACTTCAAGTTTTATAATTAGATGAGTGCACAATTTCATAAGTACTACAGCGCATTGAGAATTGAGACCCACCCCCTCAATTCAAAATTGCTTATAGAGATTGACCCTACCGCGCGCACCGTCATGGCGACCTTTAAAGGTAGGAATGTGTAAAGTATGGAGACTGCAGTTGTATTGTGTGAATAGGTAAATGACCTATGAATATGATTTGCAACTCCAAAAGCACCAAATTAAATGTAAAATTCACCGTCAAATAAAGATGGACATTTCCCACTGTCTTTATTCATACACTTATTAACGCTGATCTATGACACACCCCAATTTATTACTATAAATGATTATTACTACTATTGCTAATCAAGATTTAGATAGAATTAAATTACGTATATAGTAGTAGTACTGATAATAGTTGCTGATTTAATCGCACTCTCTAGCCTCTATAATCAATACTCTCTGGAAGGAAAAATGATTAAAGGAAACAAACTCTGATTTATTTCTGAGCTGACGACTGACGACAGTGATTTTATTTACTCTATTTTTCATTTCTCTGCTTCCAGAATTTCTTGCTGGCCTCCTTTAATTTGCTGGAAGAAATAGGCATCCTATGATGGCTACTGGAGTTTATTTTTTACTCCGTATTTATTTATTTTGTCCTGAATTTATTTTTATTTTCTTTGGTGTAAACTATGTGTACTTCACTATTAATAAATGAGATACTGGACCATTTGGAATTAAATGGACATATGATAACTTTCAAGGCCAAAAAAATGTGGGTGTGAAGTAGTTTCTTGGGTGAAACTCTTTTACAGTTTTGAGTGGTGATTCTTCAAGTTTTTTTTTTTTTTTTTTTTGAAGGTAAGGATTTGTAAAAGTAAGTGAGGCATCAAAAGAATTGAGGCAGAAACACCAATATTAAGATCAAATGGGGAGGCTAATCTCAATTATTTCAATATTCTAGAAGTTTATTCTTGATCGAGCAGTTCCAATCCACGCTTCAAGCCCAAAATAGAATTCGCATGTGGGGGAATATTAAATTAAGTGAGGATTAAAAATCTCACAATGAAAGATTGGAGGGAGAAACACCAAAGTCAAGTAAGTTATTCCTCTTATTGCCAATTGGTAGAATGACCCTCACTTCACTTGTGTGTAGTGTTGCTCACCTCCATGGCCACATATATATCTAGCACAATTGTGTCATGCCCCAAGCTGTGCGAGTGGAATGATGCATGGTCGTGGCCCGTGGGGAACACAATCATGATGATGAATTTTTCCCCACATGATTCTGTTGTTCGCAATTGTATGGGGCCTAGTGGGAATTGAACACATGACAATTGTCATGAAATTCAATTCCACGACCAACTGTGCCAGCCCTTTCACGACATTCATATTCGTTGATAAGGACATGGCCGGGTGCATGGAAATAGAAATCTCTTGAGCCTCTTGGTCGTGGCCCTTGGGCAAGAAATATTGCTTAGCATATGGTGGTAGGGTAGCCCAGTAAATTTGACTTCACTACTGATGAGTGACATACACCATCAACAACAGTTGAAATCCTAGGCCTTTTTGGCCTACCGTTGGAGATAGGTACGTAGTTTGAGTTCTACTGTTCTAGCATAGATATGGTGGGAACGAATTTCATATATATTCATGGTTTGCTGTAACATTTTGTATTGTAGGGTTTAATTTGGTGGACCTTGAGAGATTAAAAAGGGACCCAATAATATTTCGGGTCTTATAACCTATGGTCTGGTCCCCCTAGCTAAGGCCACTTAGTTTTAATTTACGCCATGTCTTCGTCCTTTCTTCTTCAAGTTCTTAAAGTCTACATGTTTTGTTCCTTCCACTTTTGTCCTGCCTAAGGAAGTGCACTGTCCTCTCTCATGGTCATTTCTCACCTGCTTCAGTCTTGAGTGTTGCTAGAAATTGAATCATTGCCTCATTCAAGTCATTGAGTGTGTACTCCATTCAATTATAATGTCGAGTTTTGGTGGTCAAATGACCAATATATTTGTCTTTTTTAAGTAGGAATCAAAAAGCCTCTTTATTTTTCATAATTTTTGAAAATATATATGATTTGTGGTATACACTAAGTATTTGGGTGTGATCATTTCAATTTATTCAATCCGCTTGCTTTCAGTTCAATTTTGCAATTTACTTTATATCACACATTTAATATTCATTTAATGTCCACAAGGTGCTTTTATTTAATTCAATTCCGTTTAGTTCAAATTGCTTCAATTGAAATGAACCCTCAATTCAAAATTTCCTAACTTTTTTTTTTTCAAGGCATTGCAAATTAGCTAGACAACAGAATTTGTGATATAATCAAAGGTAAAGCTAATATGCAACTTTTACTATTGATACTAAAAATTCAAGTTATACTTTTATATATTGTTAAGCTGATTTTATGGGTGTAGATTGTACTTGTTTTTTTTCCAGATAGACTAATATACAGGCTTTCTTACTGTTCTTTTTTTTTATTAATTCAAAAAAAAAAAAATAAGATATATTCATGCACCACTCTCAATCAACTAGCTAGAGCTAGAGCTAGCTCATGCTAATTATATTTTCTTACATGTATATCACTTTCCATCCTCATCAAACCTAATAATTGAATTATAGCATGTTCACTTTAAGTTAGCTAGATAAGTTGCAGTTCAATTTAGTTCGGATCAATTTAGTTTAGTTTAGTTTAGTTCAGATATAGTAAGTTCAGATCAGTACAATTATCTCACACGTACATTACTATATATATTCAGAATAATTCAGTTTAATTATAACAATTCAGTTAAATTTACTTAGTTCATCAGTTCAGTCAAATTAAAATAAGTTGAAGATCAGATGAATGACCCTTACTTATGTGGTTAGACAAACATCTATATGTACAAGTTAGCAGGTGTACTATAAGTTCATGTCATAAATGCTTATGACATTAGGTACTATAAGTTCATGCATGCATATTCTTATTACTACTACTATCATCATACATAACTAATTAATCTTTCCATTATTCACTTTAATTACGTACTGATTGGCATGGTCTTCCACTCTTTCTTTTTCGATTCTGTTTGTATGTGCACATAAAGATACAGTATGGTCATTCATTCTATTTTAGTAAACAGTTTAAGTTTCCTACCTAAAGGTTGTGACTTGTCTATTTAGTTATATTAGTATATATTAGTATTACTACCATAGCAAATGATTGGAACTCCTTTCAATTGGCAGCTCATCATATAGTCATGTTGCTAGCTTGTCCAAGAACATAGACTTATATAGTTTATAGTACTTGAGTTGCAACCAATGTATCTAGTACATTAAATTGTGAATGAAGTTTATAGTATGGGAAAATTTCTTTGATTGAGCTATATATTAATCCGAAATTTACGTTCTAACCTACCCATAATTCAAGATTTTTGGCCATCTTTAAACCTTATGTATGATCTGTTTTACCTACCATATATGATACTCATAAATGTTGATTATGTTATTGAAATGGTGGTAGCAAAAAATAGATCAGACCCACTCATCCTTATTCTTCGGATTCTTCAGTGTAAGAGTTCAAAGGGATTTAATAAAGGGTACCTATATATGTGATTAATTTTCAGGAAGCACAAATTAAATAAATTACACAATTAAGAGTGTTTGGTTTGGAAAGAAAAAAATTGTGATGGATGCATGAACTGATTGGAAGTTTCACATAAATAAAGCATATGATATGAGAGCAATGTAAAAACCTCATGAAGAGTGTCAGAGGTAGTTTGACAAGTTGTAATAATCACATATCTATCATAAAGCAATTGTGGCAGCAAATTAGTTTAGATAAAGTTGTTCAAAAGCGGGCCTGGATCAAAAGTAAGTCGGGTTTGATATGATTTTTGCCCATAAGACGATGGGTTGACATGCGAACTTGGGTTGGGTTAACGGGACGGACATTAGCAAATTCACCAAAAGTACTCCTTGTGCATGTCCACCCTATTTTTTTTTTTTTTAGAACAAACGAATAAACCATGCCTGGCCTAATGTGCCCACTCCCAGAACAACTATATTCGCAACCGTTTTTACCCTCTCTGTTATAGATAGGATTACTTTTTTTTTTTTTTGTTTTTTCCATCTCCCATATGAATATTACAATTGTCCTATATATATAATCTAGTTTGTAGCAGCAAATCACATTTTAGTCCTAATTTAGTAATAACATGATAGATGGTAAAACTATATCTTTTGTACTCTTTTTATTAACCTCGAGCACATAATTTGATGAAGAAAAAAAAACAAGTATTGCATAGATCCCCTAATTGTAGCAATGGCTAATCGCCAAAAGACATATACTCAAAAAGTCAAGAAAACCGTGTAGAATCTAATGTAATCTCCGGAAAGAAAAAAGAACACATGCATCAGAAGCAAATCAATAATGAGCACATAATCAGAAACCGACCCACACTTTTACTCCTTTAGCCTTTTTACGCCACTGATCCGTGTTGACTAAATGAAAGAACAAGAAAGACAAAGATACTCCACTTTGGTAGGAAAGAAATTCAAATACTAAAACAAACCTCACATAATATGAAACAACTTTAATGATTATTTAGTATTTTGTCATTCTCTTTTTTGCCCATTCTATGGTGCTCCCCCTTTCTTTATCCAATGACTATGAGTATGAGTCAAAAAAGGTTGCCCTGCCATGCATGCAGGTGAGAAACTAATCCTAATAATTTTCTCTCTCCTCAAAAAATAAGTAGCTAGTGTGAAAGCAGTAAATTGAACTGTGAAGTGTTCTGTTTCCATTTCCTTTGAGAGGAAATAATAATGCATGTATGGTTATCCAATTATTTGGCGCATGCATTTGCTTGTTGCTTTTATTTCTTGCGTCGCGTTCAAGGGAATTAGATTTGAGATCAACATGTAACATATGACCGTTGAAGTAGGTGCAGAAACTGGATTCACAACAACAATTTCCTTTTCATTTCCGCACAAGAAGGGTCTTTATATGTTAAAGAGCGAGGTCTTCACCTAATAGTTAATATTGAACCCTTAATATATGAAGTTTTAAGTTTTATTTTTCTTCCCATGTTGTATGTAATTGTATTATAGTAATAATCTTTATTGTGGATAATTAGTATAAGCTTCTTATAATAGCTGGTTCAATTATTTGATAGTGATGTCTATTAAATATAATACCATGTTCGGTCAAATCAAATGGTTTTTAGTAGTTTTTTTATGTTATAAAAAGCCAATAAAATCTTTTTTCAAAGGAAAACACTATGCGATGTGCATGCCCGTGCACACACCTCACACCTAATAATCACTTCCACTCACTTCCACTCATCTTAGGCAACCAAAAACTGACTTGTTATATAAATAATTAAATATCATTGATTTAGGCTCCAAATCCAACACAAATTAAACTAACACTCAATATAGTTGATGAACAATAGTTTGTTTTGTTTTTTTTTTTGGGGGGAGGGGGGGTTGTCTATGGGAGGTGCAGAAGCCAGAAGCCAGTAGTAGTTGATGAACAAGTTAACTACCAAGGCCAACATTTGGAACGACACTAACAAAGAAGCTAGTGATGAACTCATGATTAGCATACATCAGCGTATTTCAAATTCAATCAAACACATGTTGGAAAATAGAGTATATATATCTGTGATAATTAAGTGAAAAATAACACATATATTAATTTTTTTTTCCCCTTTTATTATAAGAGAGGTATTTATGAGTTCAATAAGGAATCGTATTCTCAACCTTAAAATCGGGGATGACACTTTCAAAAACTGAAATATCTCTATCTTCTTACATATTGATAGAATCTACTAGGGTAGCTTGTTGACGGTATTCAAGTCTCAAATCAAAATATGAGTAGTATACTAGTAATTTCAATCTTGAGAAAGTATACATATCTGAGTGAACATTTACTTTCACTTGTAAGTGAATGTTTTGAATTTCAAACTTTTAACTGATGAAGTTATTATCAATTATCGAACTGAGAAACTTTATTTCACCCTGACATGCATTTTTCATATAGATTCTCATGCATTCAACATTTATTGATTTATTCAAACAGCCCTTAACCTTATAGTACCTTGGTCTCCAAGTCAGTTGACTTGCATTTACCAATGCAATAGAGTACAGTATTTTTTTTTCCCCCTTTTCCCGATTTGCGAAACGTTTTATTTATTTGTTTATTAATTTATTCATGAGCTGTAGACTGTAGATCGAGCATATGTGAGATTTAATTTTTTTTTTTTTTAATGGCCGGGTCCGGGTGGTCAAATAAAAGAGCAACAAATATTTAATATTCAACAACATGACCATTATTATGCTAGCTAGCTTAGGGCCTTAGGCAACATATATTCAACCCACAACACAAGCTAAGGGAAGACTACGACGACAATTGAAAAATGAGTGTGCGTGCTAACTTCCATGAGATCGGGTATGCTTCTTGCCGTTCTTGGTCTGGACTGGTCATACCTGTTTTCTACTCTTTATGTATAGACATAGCAATAATAAACGAAGCTTTTTGGGTGGTTGTCAATCACTATCACTATAACATGACGATCTTAGCTGTTTATAATGATTAGATAAATCTAACCCGTTAATTAATTGAAGTTTTGTTTGTATATATTAGTCATGACCGGCTTTTTTTTTTTTTTTTATAATTATTAGTCATGACCAACTAAAGATAAAAATAAAATACAAAACTTATGACCAAATAACTCATCAGTCATGACTAGTAGCTATAACATACAATTAGTACTATCTAATTACAACATTAGATTTACCTAAACAAAAATCAGAATAACATAGTGGTTGGCGATAAATTGTAGTGGTTGACAACCATTGAAAATTTTATCAATAATACAAGGAATATATTTGCACAATCCTTAAGAAAATGTAAGTCACACTTTGAAACTTTTTTTGAAATGAGTAGGCATTTTTTTTTCTTTTCTGGATACTCCTATTGTATAGTACTATATTGAGAAATATTAAGAGGAAAAAAATAAGTAGTGTTAAGTACATACTATACTCTGAGAACTTAAAGTTTGCATTTATTTTGATTTAAGGACCTAGAGTTTCATTCTTTGGGTTTGAGGACCCGTATATTTTTCTTGGACTAAAATACCATTGCCAAACAAAATATTTCATTATTGAACTTTTTTTTTTTTTTCAAATTGTGTTTTCTTTTTTGCACCTTGTGATTTCCCCTTTTTTTGTTCTTTTAAAAAAATTTCTTACTTAATTCTCTCATCCTTTTTAAATCATATTTATTCTAATATATCTATAATATTATTCACATCACACTTCTTCCATAAACCTTAATTTCATTATTATATGTTGTAAAAAATTTAAAATGAATTCTAAATATGTATCTATAGATGAGATGTGCTCTCAAAGAAAAATGTTCGCATATAGATTTACCATAACTTTTGAACATAAGTGGGCTGGTTAATAACATCTTCACTTTATTGATTGACAATATGCTAATTCTTTTTACTCTATGTGCATGCTTTTATTTTTTCAGAAAACAAAATGGTAGAATTTTTTTCCTAGTTATGAGAAGCAAATTAAATAATTTATTTGGTAAAATAAAATTTTGGAAAGTTTAGGATGAGAAAGAAAATAAAATCTGACAATAAAATACTAAAAAGTTATAGAAAAATATGGAGTAACAAATAAAATGAGAGACGATAAAATACTAAAAAAATCCATGAAAAATCAACAAAAAAAAAAAATGAATGAAGAAAATAATTCAAGGGTATATATTTGTTAGTATTTTGTTAAATGAGGGTATTTGGTTCAACAACTAGACAGAGGTTTTCATGCTCAGCAAAATAAAATTTGAATTTCTTAAACTAAATTTGTTGTAAACTGTTGGTCAAATTGTAGTTAAATCAACTCAGAAAAAAAAAAAAAAAAAAAAGAGTTGCTAATTTGGATTGCTCATTGTTGCATGTGTTATCACGTGCTTTAGGAACCGGCCATAGAGAAATAACCAATTTACAAGTATTCTTCTAATCATCTTCAAAGAGTTCAGAAATTAATAGCTAATTGTAGATTCTGCAGATAGTCAAGAATCCTGGAGTCAACAACTATATCCTATTAAAGTACCACTACTAAACAATGGGAAGGGTAAAAAATTTCATTTTTTTGGGATACAATTTGCCAATGTGATCCATCATATCTTGTTTCTATACTTTGGGTCAAATATAAGAAAATTTAGATATGTGCAGTGTATATAATTGTGGACAAATATATGGTAAGTTCAGATCTGAGTCCCATGAAAGAGACCATAGATAATACATGCTTTAGATTTAGGGGTCAAGGTGGTCCATATCAATGTGACTATCTAGTTTGTTGACACATTTTTTTTCTCCTCCTTTTTCTTAAAACTAGTTAGTAGCTAGCTTAGCATGCAATTGTTATGTACTTATGCTAGTGAAGTCTATCAACTTACTAGGACTTTGTAATACAACTCTCTGTCTTCGGTGAATGGAAAGCTCAATAATCATTTGTGACAATATATGCATAGTTTTTGATTATATTCTTATTGTGTTATATTTGCCTTTGTGACACCTTAAATCTTCTAAACAAAAGGAAAAGAAATTGGTGACTTAGGTGCGTTCGTTTTGCCTGAAAGCACCTGAATTGATTTAAACGACCATAATTGAACTGGATGATCGAAACTGAACTGAACGATTTGAAATGAAATTCAATGAGGTGAAATGATCGGTTGTGTTCAATTCGCCTTAAAGTACCTGAACTGGACTGGACTGGACTGGACTGAACTGAACTGAACGACTTGAATTGAATTGAATTGAGCTGAATGAATAGTAATTTGTGAGAAAAAAAGTAAATGGCCTAAACAGAACAACTCGAACTAAATTACCTGAAATGAACTGAACTGAATGACCTAAAATGTGATTCGGTAAGGTGAAAATTTTTAGTGGTGATTTGAAGCCAAAATAGAAAAGAAAAAAGGATCACTTGGCGATAATCTTTAGCAAGGTGGTTTACAAATTAAACTTATCACATGAATATAAGAGCAGGCCCATACAAAATTAAAAAGCCCAGCCCAAAAGCCAATCTCCTAACGGATAAATATTTCAAATCCCTCCCAACTCAACAACTACTCGACACTCAAGATAGAGAAAGTAGAGAGAGATAGAGTAAGAGACGGGTACGTAACGGAAGATCCGATTGTCGCCGGTAACCGCCGAAGAAGATGAAGATAATGGTAGCAATCAAGCGAGTGGTAGATTACGCCGTCAAGATCCGGGTCAAACCCGACAAGACCGGCGTCGAGACCAAAAATGTCAAAATGTCGATGAATCCGTTTTGCGAGATCGCACTCGAAGAGGCTATCCGGATCCGAGAATCCGGGTCGGGTTCCGAGGTAGTAGCCGTTAGTATGGGCCCCGCACAGTGCGCTGATACTCTACGGACGGGTCTAGCTATGGGTGCTGATCGGGCCATCCACGTGGAGACAGCTGATTTTGATCGGCTATACCCTTTGAATGTTGCGAAGCTTCTTAGGGCTTTGATTGAGGTTGAGAAGCCTGGCCTTTTGATTCTTGGGAAACAGGTTTGTGTTTGTGTTTTTGAAGATTTGGTGTTTTGTTTGGTTGCTGTGTTTTGTGTTGGTTTTAGCAGGTTAGGGTTAGGGTTTGTGTGTAAAGTTAGAGGAATTGGGAATTGGGAAAGGGTTTCTGGGCTTTGATTTTGAGGAATAATGGTGTGAAATGCGTATTGCAGCTGAATAATTGAAATGATACAATGGTTTTTGGTTGTTTCTGATTTGAAATTCAATAGATTGAATTGCTTAGTTTTAATTATGCTTCGTTTGTGTGTAATTAGATGGTTAAACAATTTAGATTGAGGGGTTGGGTGTCAGGATAAAAGTTTTGAGAGTTTCCGGGGATATTAGTCGAATGGTAAAACAAGCCGTCTTCTGATTTTTTTTCTTTTTGACACTTAAATAGAGTTTTCAGGGTTCCATTAAGGTATGGTTATGGGTGTGTGAGTTAGAAGTTAAATCATTGAAGTTAAAAGGGGGGATGAAGATTGAGATCAAGGAATTCTTGGGATTGTCGGTATATGAGAGGATGGTTTAAGATTTTAAAAGGTTGGTCTTCAAAGGTATTAGTAATATGAATGAAAGAGAACAGAGTAAAACGTATGGTTTAAGGAAATAATGTTTGATATTTATGTGAAGGATGGCTGGAATGATGCAATTCCAATAAGGGTTAGGAATTTGAATAGAGATTTTTTCTTCATGTCTGAGATTTATGAGAATAAGTGGTGGTTGTCTTCCTACTTTTTAGGATAGGAATAAGTTTTTCATCATCTAGTAGATCTTGCTGCAGTTATCAATTGATTGAAAGGCAGGGCGGCATATCCATGTTCATGCTTAAAATACACGTCTATAGAAGCCTTCATATCATCATAAGGATGTTTTTAAAGAGCGATGNATCCCATATGAAGAAAGAATTGAGGATGAAAGCTTTGTCGGGATTTTTTTTTTTTTTTTGGTTTACGGGCTGCATAGTTGTAGTAGTCGGAACCGCTCAACTCCCCTCACACTCTGTGAACAACAAACTGGATCATATAAAAAAATTTGTGGTGCGCATATGTTAAAGTGGGTGAATCATTCAGATATGTGGAATCGGCAATATCGATCATGAATTTATGAACAACTTCACCAATGATGAATCCTTAGAAAATTTTATCACTGATCAAGGATGATGATCAGGCTGCCAGTCACCAACTAACCATCATTGGTTGGTACTTGCTAGTTTGGTTGAGCGCTGCCGCTGGCTACTTATTATTCGCACTTGTGTCTCAATTTTTATTTTGTTTCTAATAGATTTCCTCCGGCCGCACTTTGTTCTCACTGGTATTTTAAACTAACCTTGAAGTCTAGTGGGTATTGCCTTTATGAGATAAAAGACCGAGACACAAGATAATGAGCAAAGTCATAATGAATGTTATGGGCAACTTTACGTCTTTTTGATACTAACATTAGCTCCTAACGAATGATGTTCCAAAGAAATAACTTAATGATCTGCAAGTCTGCCTTATCCCCTGTTACTGTACTAGTACGTAGCACAATTAGAACATACTATGATATTGGCATAAACTATTACCACCTTATAATGTCAACACATGTATTCACTGGCTTTAAATAGGAGCTGACTACAAAGATGTTTGTGATTTGATTGCATTGATCATTAGATTCTTCACATTAGCTCGATCATAGCTTGTAGGTGCACGACTCTTATCTTCCCTTTCTTGCCTTTTCCTTTTGATATTGTAATGATATGTGCTGTTATTGATTATGAGTTTTCGTCAAGGAATTAAAAATGTTGCCTCTTAATTTACTGTATATATTATGTTGTGTAGGCCATTGATGATGATTGCAACCAAACCGGACAAATGGTGGCAGGATTGCTTAATTGGCCCCAAGGGACTTTTGCTTCAAAGGTATATCTTCATTCTCATTATTGAACATATCCCAGAAGTCCTAAACTTTTATGTAACTGGCTGATGAGTATCAAAAATTACTATTGTAAAATGAATGATATTCTTTTTTCTTTTGTTTCTTTTTTCACCTTCGAACAAATGAAAATCTACTGAAGGAAGATGAAGTCTCAACGTAGAACTTATGTAGTTATGTATATAAAAGTTATGTCATCATGATAGGTATTTTACTTGTGACATTAGTCAGAGGAAAATGCTAACCTTATCCTCTTCCATAGAACAAAAAGAAGAACAAAATGTACCAGGCATGGAGTATATGCTATGTTTATTGATCTACTTTGTTGTGTTTGATGGTGAGGACAATCAGGATGGGAAATGTTTATGATCTTCTCAAACATAAGCCAGAGAGGGGAAATGGTAAGGATAGAAATTGAAAGATTTAATCCTTGCATTTGCCTCGACATGTGGTATATATTCCTTATCGATGCCCAAAAGATCTTTAGGTTCTCACTCGGCGATGATTGATCATCAGGACCCAGGAGTTTTATGACATCATACCATTCTACAATTCTTGTTTTTTTTTTTCATTTTTTTTTTTTAAATTTTTTTGTGTGTGTTGTGTTCATACATATTAGGCATGCATAAATCAAGAATTCGAGCCACACAGCTTTCTATCAACTCAAAAGAAGAGGGGGAGGGGGAGGGGAGATGATAGTTGTTATTTTAAAAAGTGACTGTTATAGGAAGCAAAGTCAAGAAAATAACATATTGTAGCAACTAGCAAATCTTGTCACGGAGGAGGTTGGTGCCATGGGATATAGGATCCTGCATATTTGGGTTTAGTCTGTTGATTAGGTTGGATTGTAGCTTTTGGAGGCGAGGAAAAGAGTGTGCTGCAATCCTTTCTGTCATTACTTGGGTTTAGAGTTGGTCAAGCCAATGGGTAAGGAATTAGAGCCAGCCCCCAGGTTAATTCTAGGAAGAAAAATGGAATATTGAGCTTGAAGACCTAAAACCAATGTCTCAGTGTCAATTATGTGGATGTTGTCTCGAGAAGAGCTTCTTAATAGTTTTATGTTATTTTCATTTTTATTTTTATTTTTTTTTTATGCTTGCTCTATGATTTCTTAATCTCATTGCACAGATGACAGATGCCAACTTCTTCCTGTTGTAGCTCTTCTATTCTGCTGCGATTTATACATCTGTCATCTGAAAATACAAATATTAGCTATGACTATATTACGTGGTTTAATTTTGAAACACATCTAGACATCCTGTATCTAGAATATCAAAGAAATGACACAAGGTGTGTTTCATACAGTCACTTTCAGAACTTCTTGCAACAACCAAACTAAGAGGTTAATTTTAATATCCAGTGCATTCTGCTCTGCTGAGTTGAGACTTAAAATGCAAGACCGTCTGCTTGCATCATGGAGTGGGATATCACATGTTTTCAGAGAGCTTATTACTATCAAGTCTTTACGTTTATCTCCTTGTCCTTCTCTTTTTGCGTTGCCTCCTAACAAACAGATTATGATTGGTGGAGCTTGGAGCCTCAATGGGAATTTCAAGTATTTATCTGCTATCTCT
>BSSO01003635.1:0-16097 GCA_030267885.1 Mesembryanthemum crystallinum | reverse complement strand
TACAGGATGTCACTTGGTCTCTATTATAGGTAAACCACAAGTCTAATATGTGTTATAGAATAGTGACTGAATCAGATCCCACACCTGAACATCAAAAGACTTCATCTCAAACTATTAATCCAATGACCTGTTGACAATCACAACGGTATACCTGCACAAGTTGCTTTTCAAGCAACATAGAATTGCCATAGCCTTCAATGATAGACAGAGCGGCTTTTTACAAATGAGACAAAGGAGCGGCAACACAACTCCTCATCCCCCACCCCAATGTTTTCCCATAAGCCAACCCTTTGGCCTGTTAAAGTGCTACAAAAGTGGAAGCACGGAAACACGAGGCAGGTGACGTCTCCCGTTCCCGAAACGGACGGAACGCCCCGAAACGGCTTGGAACGTTTCGGGTCAGGCTAAGAAATGTTTCTGAAAACTGGGATGTACCTCAAAGGCCCAAAAACATCCCAGAAACGGCTGGGCAGCTGAGATCCACGTTTCCCAAGCCTAAACACTTGGACTCAGTAACTCACTGCCACTTTCTCTCTCTCTCATCGTGTAACCTCAGCGATATCTGTAACCTCCGGCGAGGCCATCGAGTGCGTGCTTGGTGGCTGGTTCCCAGTTCTCTGGCGAGGTCTCCGTAGCTTTCTCTGCGTGCTTGTTGCTTCAGTAGCTTTCTCCGGCGAGCTTGCTTGTTACTTCAGTATCATTCTTCTTCTCTCTGTGAAACTCTCTCTTGCTCTCTAGGTTTTTCTCTCTCCCTCTCTGCCCACTTATTTTGATTGAATGTTTGTTGAGTTCTTACTCAAATTATTGGAGGATAAATTATTGAGTAGTGTTGTGGAGTTATAAGTGGAATTGGGGTGGCTGTTTGATTGTTGTTATTTGTTTGTGTATGAACTAAGTTCTTAAGTTGTGACATTTAACCTTAATTTTTCTGATTTTTAATTTTTTTTTCCCTTAATTCGGCGTTTCTGCGCCTTACCGGTTTCTTACATTGGCAAATTGCCGTTTCCCCGTCCCCGTACCTGTTCCCGTTTCCGTCCCCATCTCCGTGAAACATAGCGAGTACAAATTCCTTTCGATGAATTCTTCCAGTTTTTTCCTTCCAATGTTTCCCAATAATATTCCTTAAAAATTCATAATGCTGAAATGAAGGGGTGAGAGGTCGGGCAACCAAACATGTTATAAAGTTGACTTCCTCAACTCCGCTAAACGATCACGATGTCAGTGCGTCACTAGTACTGAACTGTCTGACGTTATATTAGGAGTGTCCATCAACAGAGGGCTAAACTGCCTTGTGAAGAAGATACCAAGACTCTTTTACCTCATTCGTTTGATTCATTTTTGTTGGTCATCAGGCTAATATAAAGAGAAAAACGCTAGCTTTTACATGAAGTGATTTGAGTCAAGCGAACAGAAAGTCAATGCAATATAAAGAGTAGAGCGGCACATAGCACAACTAGCTGCACACAAGTGAAGGATAGGGCTATGTTACCCTGACACGGGTAAGAGTATCGGGTAGGGTATGGATCCGAGTGTCTCACTCGCCATGACTTGAAATTTCGGACTCTTGGACACTGTCCAAAATTTTGAACACAGGTACGGGATACGGCATTTATGAAACGTGAGTCATTTCTAATGACTTATTTATATGCATTTCACGCTAAATTGTTGCAAAATATGCTTGTCATGTTATGTAGACAAGTTTATATTTTCAAGCCCACTTGTCCCTCCCTCTTCTGCTCTCCCTCCCTCTTTTTTATGACTATTAGTTTGTGGTATAAAATAATAGAAGTGTCCGACTGACAAATGTCGGGTATGGATTTCATACCCATGTCGGAGTGTCAAGTGTCCGACATGGGTACGTGACATAAAATGAAGAGTCGGAGTAACATAGGGATAGGGTAAAAACAACACTAAGCGACTCAAACAGTTCATCTGCATATCACTTTTTCAACTACTCTAGAACACGTCCTGCAATTTGTAATATTCAAACCGCACAAGGCAAGAAGGGAGCTGACTTACCAGTTGCCTCTCAGTTACAGAGGAAATGTTGCTGCTTGGAGTTGCAACCAAAGCAAGCTCCCAACCAGTGGGATCAAATTTGTTTGCTGAAGCAGTATCCGGATTTGATGTTGAAGCAGAGTCTTCCCATTCAAAATCAGAAAGGAAACAGGAATTTATTTCAGAACACAGACTTCAACAAAAGAAATAACGTGTTGCATGAACAGAGCAGAAGCAATTAAAAAACTAACCTGATGGCACTATGGCTAAAGCCAATGCATTGCTTTCTTCAATGGCTGATGCATTAGGTGCTATGTCATTCAACCCCTGACGGTGGATAAAAAGCTGAAAATTAGTATGGAAACAATAAGAAAATGAAAGAGCCATGAATCAGAGAGCAATGAAATTATATGATATTGATACTCTGCATTACGCCAGCCCTCGTTCTTCCAAAATCAAAATGTAAATCTTAATTTTGGACTGAGGGACACACCAGTAAATCTCCAGAATCTACATTGTTTGCTGGTGGAGGAGCAGGAGCAGCCTCAACAGGCTCAGTAGAGGTTAAATCATCTAAAGCCACTGGCTGAGGTTCTTCATCAATTGATTTATCATCATCATCAGGTTGAGAGTCTTCGGGTTTGTATGTTAGTTGAAGCCTCTCCGAAAATTCCTGGTTCAAATTACTCATTAAGATGCAGGCTGCAGCATACCTAAAATACCACAAGACAACTGAATGTTCTTTTGTTTTTTTGTTTTTTTTTCTTTACTTCTTGACAAAGCCAACAATTGAATGTTACAATGATATTATATTGTAATTTAACAATCCACACTGACCAGCTGCTGGCTTGGCACAGATACCGCTCTTGGTGCCTCTCTGATATACTCTTCCATGGTAGCAAGAAATGATTGTGGTGGCTACAAGGAATTGCCGCAAAAAAAAAAAAAAGGTCATCATCATTTTATAATATCCTGACTCAAAGTCCTGCTCTAGGATGCTTCTTTATGGTTACCTCTTTCAAAGCAGGAAACTGGAAGTTCCTTGCAAGTTCCAATCCTTTGCTTACTTCATAGAAATCAGACAAACTGGCAGCCTGCATTGAGTTTTCATGAAATTTTTTTCTCATGAAATCATGACATCTAACTGTAGTATTTCTCCCATACATATGGTTGCATTTCTGTCATTGAATATTCAAACAAATAATACAAACAAAGGATATGCTTTTGTCACAGAATTTTAACACATGAATTTCCCCTTATTTCCCCTATAGTCTTTCTACAGCAACAATCAGAAACGAGCAAAAAAAATTTAGTGTGGTAATGGTAACAAAGCCAGTATACGAAAGTTCCTCGCAAATTTGGTTATGTCAGCTTTTTAATTGATACAGCATCTTTTACTGCCTTAAGATGTTCAACAAGATCAATTAGCATCACCTGCTGGCCAGCTCTTCTGTATATTTCAAGAGCTTTAATAGCTTCATGTCTTGGCATATCAAAGAACTGCCAAAAGACAAGATGAATATCAATATAACTATATATTACATCCCCTTGTACAGGTGACCTTCGTAATGACAGGATGAAGTTACCTTATCAACCAGATTAATGATTCCATCATTGATGGCACAGTAAACTTTAAAACTCTCCTTGAGAACCTGCAATTGTCAGGGGTGAACACAGTGGTTCCTGTCATTAGGGTCATATAAACAAAATAAAATCTTGATTCCATGAACCTACAAACCTAATTAAAGGAAGCCAAATTTGTTGGATAAACTATAAGAATTTGTTTTCTTGTAGAAGTAAAAAAAATTATAAAAAAAAGGTGATAGAGACTTGAGAGAGTTCAATTGCTCAATGATCACACATAAAGTACAAATTTATAATTTCAAAGTCAGACTCTGGTCTACAAATTGCAAGTCCCTATTACTGATAAGTAAAAGTCAAGAAAAGAGCATATCAACATGAGTCTTAACAGACATACGTCATAATTTCTCCACTAATCATAGAGATACTCCCTCCATTTCACATTCCTGTTAAAATTTTGCCATTTTAGCTTTTAGATTGTTCCACATTCATGTCAACATATTCCTATTTTGGAAAATAGCTTCCATTGAAATGTCAAGCTTGCCCAATTTCTCTCTCCTAACCATGTAATTTCCCAATATCAAACAACCAACTCATACAAGGGCACTTTAGTCCATTTCCCTTTCACAGAGAGTTTTTCTTCTTTGTCTCAAAAGCAAATGTTTACAAGAATGTGGAACAAAGGGAGTATTAATTTTGAAATCTATCTATCTAACCCAGAAAAATGAGGATCAAGTAGTCCAACTTTAAAAGCCATGTAGCCTTCCATTGAAATGTCAAGTCTGCCCAATTTTTTCTCTCTCCTACCCATGTGCTTTCCCACTATCAAACAACCAACTGATACAAGGGCACTTTAGTCCATTTCCCTTTACTTTATGAGTTTCTTATTCTTTCTGTTAAAAGCAAACGTTAGCAAACATGTGGAACGGAGGGAGTACTAATTTTGACATGTATCTATCTAACCCAGAGAAATGAGATCAAGTAGTTCAAATATAATAGCCATGTAGCAACAAATGGAAGGCTAATGGTGCTTTGTACTAGGTAGCAACTCGGACTCTTCATTTGAACAAAAGTACAATTTCCTCGGACGCAAGGATATGTTATTACACTTAGACACTTCAAATTGGACCAAAAACAAGAAGGGGAAAAAAACACGATGAGTCCGATCCTCGGATCCCCACACAAACCCAACCCTTAGATCCCCGAGGCTAAGAAACATAGCTAAACAGGAGTGCTCCAGAAGATCAACACATTTCTAATCAGATTATGTATACGAGGGCAAGAAGGAACCAAGGCAACTAGATCTCCAAGCTCAAGAAAAAATCATGGGCTAATGACTCGAAGCAAAAGCTAGCAGACCCACATTATAACAGAGAAAGCAAACTTGGTATAGGAAGAAAGGAGCCGAAAAAACAAGAGTGAGAGGGCATGCCAAGAGCTTCAATGACAGTGATTTATAAAAATACAGGGAAGTGGGTGGAGAGACCTCTGCAAACTGAGAAAAAAAAAACGTATGAAAACTTTATGATAAGAAAGAACAAAGAGTGGGAAAGGCCGAGGAAATGTTTGGGAACAAAAATGACACTATAAAAACCAGACGGTGAGAAGCATGGCTCGGTGTGTAATAGGCAAGCAGTTTGCCCTGGGAGGTCTCTCCAAATGCCATAACATCAAATTCATCCACACTGCATTCCAAAGGCCATAACACCTTTTTATCCACACTGCACCCCAAAGGCCATAACATCATATTTATCCACACTACATTCCAAACTCTATACTATCGTACTACCCACATACTTTCAGTGTTCGAGCCTTGAGAGTGATTGGGCAGTAAAACTATTTGAGACCCAAAAACTGACCTCAAGGCCCCCCCCCCCTCCCCGAGGTTTCTCGTCCAATGTTGTTCAGAAAGGAAAGGCTTCATTGACGGACCTCGGATGCCCGATTTTGTGGGTGCTAGCATCTGGATTGAGCCACCTCAAGAGCCTATTGAGATTTTCAACACCATGGTTTACAGGTAATGAGGCCGACCAAATAGACCCCTCAGTGTTGGCTTGGGCCAGACGCATGCTTTGGGCACCCCAAAGATAGAAACAACAGAAACCCATATAATGATACAGATTTCTTTCTATTATCAGTATTGTACTACCTTTCTGACTAAACCCTGATATGCTCTCCCAAAGGACATAAAGGTTTTGGTTTGCGTACAATATATGGTGACTCGAAATACCCTACAATAACATAATCTGGGTCTGCCACAGCCAATACCTACACATAAAAACTCATCTTAAAAGGTACAACTCAATGCTGACACCAAGGAGATCAAAGTTCAAACAACAATTGAAGTACACATATTCTTCAATCCCTAGAATAAAGTACACTCAACCACAGCAAATATAAATGCCCCTTTTAAACTTCTAGTACCCTTTTCGATACTTACTGCAGGTGATATACGTACACGTACGTAATTTCTAAGCTACTATAACCTGTTAGCATAATATAAGAGCCGAAAAGCAAACTATTAGCTTTAACATTTATCTTTTCCAAAAAAAGTCATAATGATGTTTGTTATTAAATTAAAATTATTGGTTTCAGTTGGTCTTTTATAAGGATTTTAACATTGGCATGCATGTAATTAAAAATTAGAAATTTGAAAATTTTGGAAAAATGCCGAATGAATATCCAATACTTGCTTCACCCGATGGATATGGATATGAATATGGATGGATGGATGAAAATAATTGGATGTGGATATACGGATAGGTTAAAAAAAAAAAAAAAAAAAAGGATGTAGGATAATGGATATGGCTCCAGTTCATCTATTTATGATCGATTGCCATCTAACGTACCCAATTGATGTCTCACATGAGAAACAGAAGTACAGAGTCACATACCAGCGCAAGTGCATACTGTATCACATAATTTCCAAGTGCAGCACCTTCAGGCTATGAAAAGATTAAGATTAGTCAGAATAAGACCCACAAACTGGATCACCAATCATAAATTGTTGAGAATTATAATTAATCAGATAATCCTTGACAGCTATGCATATACTTATAACTCATCCAAATTACGAAAATAAAAGAACATTTGAATCTAAATACCCGGCATCCAATTAGACGATAAAGGAGTTGTTGCAAGGCTGGCAATTGCTCCAAAAGTGCCTCACAGTCCAAATCTCTGGTTCTACTGTAACCCTGCTCAAGGATTAGAAGCAAAAAAATCAGAAAGCAGATTCTCTGAATGCATCTCTGTTCACCAACTACGAGAAATTTTAGGTCCTCCATGACCGATGGCCCACCCTCTCACAAAGTAGGTGGTTTTGCAGGTGGTTGGAGTGGGCTACATAGTGTATTTGTAAGAGAAGAACCATTGGCCCTGGACCACCTAATAATTCCTCACCAACTACAATATTAATGCATAAATTCAATATCATGCCACGGTTGTGTGTGATCTTTATAAAAAATAAAAAATAAATAAAAAAAAAAACGGTCAAAGATATAGTAAACAAATATCAGTAGAAGAAACATAGAATAAAACAGTCATAGTAAAAAAAAAAGATCCTGACAGATATTAGTTCCCGATGCTGGATAGAGCACTTGAAATGAAGGCACACTACCTCATCAATTACACATGGAATTTATCACAGTAGTAAAAAAACATGGCTTCATTCACCATCTCATATAAAAACCCATCAAAACTTCGATATGAACTTAGGAAGGGTAGTGGAATAACCTTGTTATAGTTAAGCAACGTGATAAGGTGATACCAATGCTCTATCTAGTATGGCTTATAATTGATAATGACTATTGTCAACATCTTAATTTTTTTTGCATTCAAAACAATCACTCTGAGACTGAGCTGATCTGTGAAAACAGTGGATAAATGGGGGTGTGAATATTAAATAAACATAAAACAACATTGCTAGGAATCTTCATTTCACTTCAAAAACTCGTGTCGGATCCCTAACACTCCGACATGAGTATGGACATTTGACACTTCATTTTAGGCCCAAAACTCACAAAATTCTCCTGAAAAATGGTGAGTCTGACACCTAGACATGTAACACATGTCCGATAATAGTATCTGAGTCCAAATAACATAGATGGATCATCAGATAAATATGTAAAAGAAAAACGAACTAACACCAAAGTCAGTTAAGTCCTTCAAAAGTCAGTTAAGTCCTTCAATGGATTTTGCTTCCTTTCCCCTAACCTAATCAGCTGTGCTGGTTAGTTTGAGTGCAGTGATAATTGCAGCCTCTTCAAGTGTTTGACATTGAACATATCACTGCTGATGTGTGAAAACGGGCAATTTTTCTAAACCTGAGCGTTACAACTGACAGCTTTAAAGAACTCCGCCTCAGCACATTACTGGTACTCTGGTAGCACATCAGCGCTCATATATCAATGTAATTACTAATAACCATGTTTTGTAGTTGATAAGGAGGACTCCGGGCTTTCTACCTTTTGTAAAGGTAGCTTGTCCTATATGAGAAACATCAAACATCACCATGAAGATCTCGCTCCCCATTGGTTCAAGATAGGTCCAAATGACAGCCAAGGACTTCAAGTCATCTCAGCTTTCTTTCCTTAAGAAGGAAAGCAAGGACTTTATTGGTTGTACTCTGTTTACTTTATTTTACTTTTACCACTTCAAAACCGAGTGTCTCCAGACCTCACGCTTAGAGCAGATTGCGTAATAGTTGTGTGTATATATGGCCATCAGTGTAACAAGGAAAACTCAGTGAATGAATCTGATATTACATCGAGAGATATTCTCATTTATGGTCTCTCTGTGGGGGCATAACTAAGAGATAGAGCTGTACACGAGCCAAGCCAAATCAAGTATCACTTTGCTCATACTCGGCTAGTTTAATCCTTTACTAAACGAGTATCATACTGGTGCTCGTGATCGGGTCGCGTATTATAGAGAGACCTTTGACCAGTATGTTTGCAAGCCGCTCAAGAGTGCACTGGCTCACTTACAGATTTATAGGTACTAAAATTTGAAATAACACAAAAGAGTCGAACAAGTGGATGCTCATACTCGGCTCATTTGTTTAAGGAGTATTAGATTGTTGCTCATGCTCAGCTCGTTTATTATCAAGCGAGCTTTGACCGAGTATCTTTGCAACCCGCTCACAAGCGCATCGGCTTGTTTACAACACTACCAAGAGAAGTCAACGGGTGGTGTTGTAACATGTTTTCTAATCGGTCTTGTTCTTAGAGAAATTGAGGCGAAATTCTGCATCATTCTCTTTAGGTTCACATCTCCTGGTGTCTATTCTGTCCGGGTTGTTATTTGGCCTTCAAAAATAATAGAAGATTGAATAAAATATTTTCAGTAGCCTTTTCTAAACTCCAGCATCCCAAGATTCCGCTAGGATTATTGTAGAGTATTTCTGTCGTTTTAGGGAAACACTTGACGAAGAAAGAGCCTCACCAAAGGTTTAGATTCCAATGGCGTTATCTGGGGTGCATCAACAACCACTTTTCAATTACCAAATTAAGAACTCTGTCCCCTGTTTCGACTAGCTAGCCTACCACTTCGTCTAACTGAAGTGAGAACATTCACAACTTCCTCATCGACCTCGGTATTTAAGCCTAGTGCTCATCCTATATCCCATGTACGTCGAGCTTCATTTTCTCATTCTGATAACCTATTCCATCTTTGTCCTCATCTTGATCATTATCTTCCAGGCTATCCATCTTTTTTTCCCCATCTGTTGTCTCTTGTCTCCACCCACCCTTATCGCAGACCAGATAGTGTAATACATAAAGTGAAGTTGGATGAGGAAAGACCCAACAAATACACATGCAGTGCACCAGTAGCTCCCGTGGAATAAAATTAAAGAGTAACCACTCCAATGCTCATGAGACTAGCAGCTAGAGCAGATATTGCAACAGGAAAATTGACTGGAGAAAATAACCATGCTATAACTTACAAGCATGAATAAAGCTTAGATGAGAGCATTTGAAGGCCCACTATCATTTTAATGATTTCTCAAGCATTATGGTGGTACAGTGATAAAAACTTATATCCTGTCATCCAATATACGATATCACGGCACAAACAGCCCGAGGAGCACAAGTACATATCTATCAATCTAATGTTACAGCCAATGTGAAAGTCATGCCATAAGCTTACAATATATCTAACACAAGCTGTAGATTGACGGAAGTATGACAACCAAAAATCAGGGGGAGAAAGGTAAACAACATTGTCAACAGAACAAGCAAGCAAAAGACCGGTACAGACCTTCTCCTGCCCCTGGGCAGGCTTTGGTAATCGCTCAGCTTCAATGTCATATTTCAAAACCCTGAAACACTCAAGCCGTTCCTCCAGGAAAAGTGCATAAGTACGAACCCACGCTGAGCAGTCCCAAGCTGCAACAGAGGCTTCTTAGGTAAACTTCAAATGAGATATCAAATGCTCACACACAAAAGAAACAAGGCCCATCACACAAGGGGAAGAAAGAGGCAACAGCAAAAAAATACAGGTTCAAGACCAACCAATTGGGCTTGAATCATCCTTAAAATTAGAGAGCTGTAATATGCGCCCACGTTGAGTGAAATTAAGAAGTTCTTCCCTGAAAGTTGGATCACCCTCCCTCAATATCCTATGGACAACAATCAATGTTTTCAGTGCTACCTGTTCAACAAGAAGACCAACAATATAAGAATACACTCAAGAAATTCAACAAATCAACATATTTAATGAGAATAAAAGAAACTAAGGCTTTGTTCATTTTGGCTGAAAATAGCGCTTAAGTGAATTTAACAGAGTCGAATAGAGATGAAGTTAACAGAGCTGGATGCAGTGATCCGAAATGATACAGAATGGTAGCAAAAAAATGAACAGAATCTACTGTAAAATAGACCACAGCTCAACAAATATGATGATTAGAACTCCTCAGAGTTTCAATCACTAATAGCTACTACTGATGTTTATAATTCCATGAGCCACAAAAAAAATCAGGAATTGTGACTGCATGGATTCTCAAAACCACTTAAATGAAAGTATTGCAAAGTTCGATAAAACTTTGGACTGCTCATAAATAGCAGCTTTGTCCATTTTAAAAGCAAAGTTTACAAGCTCTTGGAAAAAATGCAGTAGTGTACGGTCCATAATCAAAAAGGTAGCCTGGTGATAAGTGGAATGCTTCACCAATTCACACAAGATGGTGCAATACTTCAGCACTTCTTTCTATAGTAGAAGATAGAGTGGTAATAGTGTGTTTGACCAATTCATGTCCAAATCCTTGCCAGAAACTTAGCCAGAGGAAGGATGAAGAGAAAGGGGAGGCTTTCAATCAGCAACTAAAAATTGACACCCAAAAAAAAAGAAAGAAAAAAAAAATATCATGTTCCAAAGAAAGAAAAGTTTATACCAAAAAATTACTAACAAAAAAAAAAATAAAAATCATGCTCTTTCGGATTTCTTATAGAATTTGAAGCTTTAATACCAAATATCCTTTCAAAAGTACCCAAAGACCATTCTCTCTCTCTCTCGATTTCTTCAAACATCTTTTCTACCTCCATTTCCTCTCTTTTTCCCCTCATTTTCTTTCCCTCTAATCTGAATTATGGGATCCCAGCTTATTTATGCAAGAGAAAGGACCTTGGTTTTATCCTTCAATAAGCTTTTAAATGGAGGGTCGTTGACATCACGAACAATGGTTGCTAAAAAGTCACCATATGGTAGTGTCAGTGAACTTGGCCCGCTAGGCATGAAGGAATGGCCTTGATGAATGCTTGATTGGACTGATCAATGAGAGGGAAAAGACTTGGACTGTACTTTGGGTGGATCAAGATCAAATCTCACTCCAAAGGTACGTTCCTCAAGTTGGATTTCTCATTAAGGGGCAACTTGGAGACCATTTTCAACCCAGGCACTTCACTAGGTAATTTTTTGGCATTAGTTTATAGCGACGCTGCAAGGAGTGGTGGTGAGGTGGCAGTGAGGACGGAGCTAGACAATTAAACTTAGTGATACAGTGGCAGAAGGATACAGGTGCTCACAGTGCGCTGGCGCGTGGTCAGAGGAATCTTGGGGAAGAAACCAGCTATGATTTCTCACGGTTGAAAGATAGATTGTGTGAAGGCACTATGAGGAATGTGAACAAGCGGAGTTCAGGGGCCAAAGAGTAGGGATTTGGTCGGTAACAAATATAACCATAATTGATGCTGGCCTAGTTCTATCTTCACTACTCAATTTAGAAGTTAAGGCACAAATCAGAGTAGCTGGCCTATGAGTCTATGATTGAATTTAAGTTCACGTAAGGACCTATAGCAAGCGTATATTGCGTGTGGGAATATCAATTGAATTCAAAAAGAATCAACTAAAGTTTGTTTAACGGAAACAAACAAAAAGTTAACTAATGACGGGCTGGAACAAAAGGAAAGCTTTACGATCTTTGAGTTTTCATGGAGTTTATATAAACTGAAATGAAGTTGATAGAATTCAAGAAGAATCAACCAAAGTTTGTTTAATTGAAACAAACCAAAAGTTAACTAATGACAAGCTGGAACAAAAGGAAAGTCTTTAATATCTTTGAGTTTGTATGGAGTTTATGATCTACCACTCACAAGCCTGGAAGGCTAATCACCAAGTGTACTTAGATAAAATAAACAAGATTTGGGAGTGTTTAACACAGTTTAAGCTAAAACAAGCAAGGCTTGATTGGGATTCAACTTCAATGCTGGAACTTGATACAGTACATAGACATGAACATTTTCCTCTCAGCTGATAAATTAAGAAGAGATATAGTGGCAAACGAATTAAGATAGAAACAAAGCAATGAACTAGTTTTTCCAATAGCTTAATCTCTTGTGTTCACATTGGATCTGTAAGCATCATCTCCTCAAATCAACTTGAAGCTGGTGCAGTAGACTACCCAAAGTATTCACATCTTATGCTAAAATAGCAACATAAAGGTTTTACTTGCATTGCCTTTAGATGTAAAGTGCAAACAGCCCCAGATGGACATTTCTGCTTGCACCAATTAAATTTTCTCCTGTAATCTAACCCCAATTAATTATTTAAGAATGTTTGAAATCGCACTTTAAGCTTCTCAATGAGCAAAGGAAACCCCTGTAATGAATTGGGATCAAAGGAGAACTGATTAAACCAAAACTGAGTCAGTGAGATGAAGCAGAATTGAAGTAACTGTAAGCCCAATTTAATGAACCATCGCATGCTGAAACATAAAGTTTGACTAGAGATTCTTGTAGTTCACTCTTTAAGCTTCCAAAAAGGTATAGAATGCCAAAATGATGTCAGATAGGCCTCCAACTGAACATTCAAAAGCCGCAATGTCGGATATTGCTAGTTGATGTCAATGCAATGAAATCGATCTTTAGCCCTTGTTTCATGTTAAATCAAACATCTAGCACTGAAATTGGCTGAAGACCCTTCTAATTGACATCCACTTATCGTAAGCTTTCGAGGTTATCAGGATACGTCCCCAATCAGAGTTGTTAGCTTGATCAATTGAAGTTCCAAACTTTACCTCAATCAATTGTAACAGAATTGTGATTGGAGGAAATTGGAACTCAATTGCTTTTCAAGAGAACAAACTTGTCGTGTGCATTAACCATCAAAATAATGGTCGCTCCTACATCACCAGTGAACAAAAAAAGGAACAAATGGCAGCTCCAGACACTGCTTAAGCTTTCAACAGATGGGGACGGTGTGGTGGTCATGGTATTGCTAATCATCGGGATCAGCAAGTCAACTGTTGGAGCTTGTCAACCACTAAATGACGAAAAATGATACTAAGTTTAACCAGATCTTGTATGCTCGCAATTGCAAGGGGTGAGGATGCCCACGATATGCATGAAGCACAAGAGCAAGCAGAATTTCCTTGTCTATGCTTTGCGTCTATGCTACGGCCACCATTGATTTGCAGGACACATTTTTCCACAAGCCTATTACAGAGGCCTGCCTCTAAAGAGCAATACCCAGATAACAAAGTGGTTACCCGAAAAATTGTAGTTTTAGTTAGTCGATACAATGAAGAAAGAGCTGTGAACGGCAGTTCAAGTTCCTTCTCAAGGGAAAAGTTGAAATAGAGAACTGTAGATTTTAAAGTCATTCTAGTTATGAGGGTCGAGAGTTAGATTGGTCTTTCTCAACGGGATTTAGTATTTGTTATTTCTCTTAGATTTCTGATCTGTTCTGTTCTTGAAGGCAGGTAGTCAGGTCTCTTCCTAAACTGTGATATTTTTCTCATCCAAGAAATATAAACATTGACCATTTTCCATATATTAGGAGAGTGAAGATTATTGAGGGATCACAAAAGGCAAAGTGAGACATTTTTGTTGAGAGTTTGAGACAAGGGTGAATCAGAGATGTCAAGGATGGACATAAATGGCATCCATCCTCCCAGAAGCACGATGAGCAAGAACATATGTATTCCTGATGAATGGTTAATGCAAATTATAGCATACTTGGTGGTGTCACACAAGTAACAGAAAATTGGACAGCATAAACAAGAATAACAAAGTAAACAAAATGCATAATGCAGTCCAGAATAATAAGAAAACACAAAATCCAAATTTCCATCTNCCCCCAAAAGAACAAATTAATGTCTTAATGTCTAACATTCTGAAGAATTATCAACCAAGCTGCAATTGTTACTTGATGAATTTGCTATCCTCAAATTTATGCAAATGATAAACATCTGAATTTTGACCAAAAAATTTCCAGAAAAGTAACCTGCTGGAATAGCAAAATTCTTCAAATAAATGTGGTCAAATGACTTACGACTACGGTATAGCAGCCCTTGAAACGAAACAAGAACAAAATTCTCTCCTACTCGGCTATTCCAGTTTCCTTTTACTTCAAATTCAGCAATACAAAGAACAGAGAGAAAACAGGGCACCAGAGTCCACGAAAATAAAAATCTAACATACATTAACCCCGCATTCCTCATCCTATGATAAAATTGAACCAGAATCACACTAGTTATACATGGGGCACATAACTCCTCTTTTTCTAAAGCAATAATACTCAGCAAATTCAAACACAATCCATAATTGTTTTTTTTTTTAGTCTACTATATTATATTTATATTGACTTTCTCTAGTTTTACTAGTAATGTCACTCGAACTACTACTACGACTCCACTACTAGCACTACTACTATACTTGTTCTTCCTTCTACCGTAACATGCTTTCTTTAAGGTATTCAGGCAACAGCCTCTCTGCTTACCAACAGCAGGTTTGCATCCATTTTGACCTCCATAATAGAAGAAATAATAAACATAACCTATAGCCAAAAACGTGTATTTGCCACATCAAACAATCCCAACACAGGATCTTTCATAACATAGACTACATAGTCCACACAAGCTATTCCAATCGCGGACAGTCAAAGACGAGTTTTCTTTTGTTTTTTGCGTTTTGACATGTCCAAAGAGGATCTTTCAAAGCAATCAACAGAGAAAAACAAAGCCCATCACTCATTTGATTAATTAAAACTGCAGCTAAAGGAATCAAATCAAATCAAACTTAGAAATGGATCAAAAGCCGATACCGTCCAATTACGCGTCTTGGCCAATCGCCGAGCAAGGGCGTGCATACAATAAGAAACATCAGCCCGAGGCCGAACAGCCGATGTAGCAATCAAAATCTCTGCAACAAATCAAAATCAATCACAAAATGAGGAAAAATTGGATCTAATCAAGAGAAGAAAACAAAATCCGAAAGGGAAGCAACTCAACTCACTTCTTAGGTGTCGCTCTTTAGGCGGACACTCAACGTGATTTGTGGCCTTAACAATCGCTATGTCCAAATCCTATCATCCACAAATCACCACCACCACCAAAAAAAAAAAAAAAAAAAAAAAAAAAAAAAACATCAAAACCAATTCCCATCGTAAAATTAGGGCAACAAAATACTGAAAGAGAGAGAAAGAGGAAGAAGAGAGAGAAACCTTGCGATCGCTGTTGATTTGAGCGAGACCGACTTTGGTGTGGTCTTTAATGGCGCCATAGGCTTTTCTCCAGGTCAAGGTTGCCATTTGTCACACACTGATAACACTGATTCTCTCTCTCAATTTCCGCTGAGATCGCTCGCTCAGTTCTCTGTTGGTAAATCAAATCTCGATTTGTAACCGAAAGAGAGAGAGGTTGTTGTGGGTTGGGTTGGGTTAGGAAAGGTAATGCGGTCAGAGTTGCGTGTGTGGGCGTCTTCTTCCCGGAGGATGATTTCCGACCGGGCTGGCTTTTTTGGCGGCCCCTCTTCGCTTACTACTTACTATGAGTCATCATTACTACAGTAGTGGAGTATCAAATGGAGTAGTTTGTAATTTTTTATTAGCAAAAAGAAATAATTTGGAGTATTTTATTTTCTATTTACTTATTTATTTATGGGTATTATTGTGATTGTTTGGACATTAGGGCATCCACAGTGGTTAAAATTTTCAAAACTTTTAAAACTCGCCACATCAGTATTTTACTAGTTAAGACCCAAGTTAAAATTTACACTACAATGGTTAAGACTTTTAAGACT
>BSSO01003634.1:0-16097 GCA_030267885.1 Mesembryanthemum crystallinum | reverse complement strand
TACCCCGAAAGCTACTCTAGGTAGCTTTTCAGAAACACTACCCCAACCACTAACCTTTACGTCCAAACACTAGTTTACCGAACACCCAAAATTATAATAGTAGCTGTTAGACTTAGTCAAACCACTAACCACTACTCTAAACTCTGTTGCCGAACACAGCCTAAGAGTAAATCTCCATTAAGTAAGGTGCGTTATGAAACGATTTAAACCAAATGTGTCGAAATGAACTGAAAAAACATTAAATAAATAGTACTTTGTAAAACAAAAAGATAAATCTGAACAAATATCAACTATCTATACTAAAACAAACGTAGAAGTGGTAAGTTGAAATAAACACACTCTAAATTAGTATTTGTGGACAAGATTAAATTTCTCTTATGTTTTTTTAATAGAATTGAAATCAAATATTTATCCATTTTAAGTGTATCCTTAATACCCATTATAGGACACCTAACCACCATCCTTACAAACAAATGACCGATGTCGGTGTAACTGCTAAGGTCACTGGCTGCTACAATTTTAAAGTTGTTTTTATAAACCCATAGTGCATTGATAATAGTAAATCAAATAATCAAAAAATTTTATTAGTTAGAAAGTACAATTCCTAAATCTAGAACCTTGATTCTTTGACCATGTTACTGAAATTGAATGCTCCACCAACTTCAACATCTTCCCATCTTCATCTTCATCTTCATCTTCACTAGTAGGATCCAAAGAGAGAGAAAATAGTGGCAAAATTGCAATGAAGGGAAACTTGAACAAGCACAAATGTGCAATTCCATTAAAATTAGGGATTACAATTCTAGCTACAGCTCTTGCTCTTCGAGTTTTCATTTATCGTTCCACTGATTTTCCTCCCCAAACTCCTCTTCTTCCTCAACACCCAACTACCAAATCAAAATCCGCCATTGAAGAACCTCCACCAGCTCCCATCATCTTCACCCAATCGGAAATTGAACCAGTTTTTGAACCCTTTGATACTTCTTCTTCTTCGTCGTCTATTAAGAATGGCTCGGAAAAATTGCTCAATGTTAGTGATGAAGCGCCACATGAAGGTACTTACTTATTCGATCTGAGTTTTGATGCTGATTTTACTGCTTTTCCTCATTTTTGGTATCCTGCTGAGTAATATTTAGATCAAAAATGACTGATGATGATCTAGAAATTTAAAAGATTTAAGCTTGATTGAGAATGGTGTGGAAATATTGACTGTCATCGCTCAGATTTCATTTTCATATGCTGATTTTTTTGTGAGCATTGTTCATATTTCGTTTTCCTATACTTAGTTTTTGTGCCAATCAGTGATATTGTTTATATGTAGTCTTGTTTTGCCCGTTTAGGTTGTGTTGGAATTGATTTGGACTTGGGATTGTATGCCTTGCAAGGAATGTGAGTATGTGTTATTGTAGTGCTCTTAAAACCTTGGTAGGAGATTTTCCTTTCGGAATGCATAGGATATTGATATGTTAGAATTTGTGGCATCAAACAGGATCATCATTTGGAGGAGTTACATAAAATTGAATGCTGAAAGCTACCCTTATATCTTGTTATTGATGTTTCATGACAAAAGCCCTTTCTTTTGGGAACTATCCAGAATAATGCTATTTCACCCGACACCATGGACCACATAATTTATTCCGTTTACCAGAGGTTCATATCATCATATGATGATATGAATCTCTTTCTTTGAGGGAGAGCTTCATGTTCGAGAATCAACGCCACAATATTAGAGACATTTACCAGGGAAACTAACCCTCTGCGAGGGCAACTTTCCTCTGGTACAGGAAGAAGGAAAAAAAAAAAGAATAATTACATTTTCTAGGAAAGGACTAGTGGACTTCAATTTTGCTCCTTCCCTTTTGATTGGTAGTATATATTGTCTACAGAAACTGTATGATTTATTGACGTTCCTTCATAGTGATGCAAGTGATTGATCTTTCTGCATTCAAATATATGCTTGGATTAAGTATATTGTATAGTTGATGAACTTTGCTCAGGTTTCACTTGGTTATGTTGTGTTTATTGTTTCAGTTCATCTTTTACTGTTTTTTTTTTTTTTTTTAAACATTATAGGCTCTTGATTGATGGTTGGGGATTTGTTAATTAGCTTCTGAATGTGGTTGAAGATATGAAGCACAAAACATTACATGCATTTTGCAAAAACCATTTTTTTTTTATAATTGAGTCGCAGTTCACCAGTATGGATTTGGACCTTTTAGTTTCACGCCAATATGATTTTTGAATGCAATTTTTCCTGTCCCTTTTGATTGATGAAATAAATGACTGCTGATATCGGAATTCTCGAACACAATTATGCAGAAAAGTGTGATCTTTTTACTGGAGAATGGATTCCAAATCCAGCTGGACCTGCATATACTAATGCTACTTGCAATCTAATTGAAAGCCATCAGAACTGTATAAACAACGGGAGGCCAGATTCAGGGTATCTCTACTGGAGGTGGAATCCAAGAAATTGTGGGTCGTTACCTCTACTTGATGCAGAGAAATTTCTTGAGATGATGAGGAACAAAAACTGGTCACTAATTGGTGACTCGATCTCTCGGAACCATGTGCAGTCATTGATTTGTACACTCTCACAGGTATATCAGAAAGTAATCTGTCTGTTAACTTATTCAGGACTTTTATGCGATTACGTTCTTGCATTATGCAATTACGTTCTTGCATCATGCCGTTTTAAGGAGTCGATATTCCAGATTCATTTTTGATTACCTTATTTCTCTCTTTCGGCTTCCCTCACTAGTCCTCTCTTTTCTCTGGTTTTTTAATTTGTTTTAATGGTGCGAAGAGGGGGTGGGGTGGGGTGGGGGAGGGTTTTGGACCAGATACAATCATTGAAAAGTTCAGAATTTAGCTACTCAGATATAACTCAATGCGTTGTAGCTGATGTTGGAAAAAGTTGTAGTTGTGTCATGTTCATTAGTATTTGAATATAGTATTGGTACAATGTTTCGAACATTACCAGATGTTTGAATGATTAATGCCCCTGAAAATTGATGTTCTTAGGTTGAAGAAGCAGTTCTAGTTGTGTCATGTTGATTAATATTTGACTATAGTATTGGTATAATGTTTCAAACATTATCTATAATAGGATGGTTGAATGATTAATGCTTCTGAATATTTGATCGTTTTTAGGTTGAAGAAGCAGTTTTAATTTATCATGATGAGGATTATAGGTCGAAAGGATGGCAATTCCCATCGTACAACCTGACCATATATGTTCTGTGGTCTCCTTTCCTTACTGAAGCTACTATTTTTGAAGATTTCAACGGTGTCTCCACCCGTGAAATTGAACTCCATCTTGATAGACTAGATGAGAAATGGCTCAAAGTGTACAATAACATGGACTACATGATATTTTCGACTGGAAAGTGGTTTCTCAAGTCAGCAATATATTATGAGAACAATACAATACTGGGATGCCATGGTTGTATGGGAAGGAACCTGACTGAGCTCACTTTCGACTTTGCTTATCGCAAAGCTCTTAGGACCACACTCACCTTTATTGCTACATCTGGTCATAAAGGGTTAGTTTTTTTCAGGACATCTACACCTGATCACTTTGAAGGTGGGGAGTGGGACAATGGAGGAAATTGTAACAGAACAGTCCCATTCAAAGAAGGTGAGATTCAGGTGAAGGACCTGCACACTTACCTACGAAGAGTTGAACTGGAGGAATTTGAAACTGCAGCAGCAATTGCTTCCCAGAATGGTGTTCGCCTGAAGCTTCTCGATTTTATGCAGCTTTCCCTATTGAGGCCTGATGGGCACCCGGGTCCATACAGAGAGTATCATCCATTTGCAAAGGACAAAAATGCACGAGTAATAACTGATTGTTTGCATTGGTGCTTGCCCGGGCCAATAGACGCGTGGAATGATGTCATAATGCAGATGGTTGTGAATGGGTGACATGTCATGTGTGATGAGTGATTGAAGAATTGCTGTGGGATCAGATTGAACTTCTTCAGGTACGACAGACGACAATATATGGCTAGGTCCTCAGGCCCAGTAAGTTATACAAGAAAGTTGAACGCACCAAGTTCTAATTTCACTTTTCAGGTGTGGTTCTTAAATTTGTGATGGTTTTGGGTGATCTCCTGTTATTCTGAAGAATGTTGTTTTAGATAATGAGCATCAGACAGGTTATTGCTTGCGGGAACTGTAAATTGATGAATGTTTGTAGTCGGTGATAATGATAAATTATATTTTGGTCGAACAACTCTTTTATTATCTGATTTTGGGAGGAAGATGGAACTTTTTTGGATAGTGAAAGAATTCATATTCATGGTATTGTAGATACTGTAAATGATATACTGCTGGTTTTACAGGGATGCTTTATTTCCATGAGTTGGCTTTGCTATTTGTTACTGTATTGTCATTGTGCGTCTTTATGACTTGTTTTGCAACTGTCACATTGTTCTGCGATTTTGGTTCATAAACTTTTTGAGTTTGTTGTTTTTATGGAGATGCTTGCATCACAGTTATCTTCGTTGATTGGTTAATGGTTCATGTTATATGGACTCAGCTGGAAGTATGTTGACCGTCCGAACACATGTCCGAGTGTTCAGTGTCCAACAGAAGTACTTGAGGTGAAAATTGAAATGAAGAGTCCAGTAACAGTTAATGGCACAGGAACAATACCGATAAATAGCTTTCACCATGCGCTTTTGGCCATCTCTATTCTGTGCATCAGTGCAGTAGGTCACTTGTCAAAATTTCAGAAATATAGTTTCTGTTTAGTGTTGTGGCTATCCTACATGTTATAGTGACCTAATAACAAGGCTATTCTGTAAGTAATCTTCATCTTCACCTTCACCTTATACTCGAGAAGGAAATGGAGAACATTGTTGCTTGGGACAGTAACTAGCTATTAAATATTTCAAAGAATAGAAAAACACGGCTTATCAATTGCTCAGGCCAAAATGAGCTGCTGAAACGCCTGAAAGGATAGCAAGTAGCAGCCAGCAACAGCCTTGAGGCTTGAGGTGGATAGTAGAGTGTCATACTCCCAACCCAATCCCTCATTTTCTTCAAAGAAGTAGCAATCCCTCATATGGCAAGTACTCAAATATTCCACCGAACATATCCCAAAAAAAAGTAAAATGTATATGTGGTCAAATATCCGAGGACTTGTAATATGAGGTGCCATTTAACAATGTCGAAGGAGGAAGGAAATTCAGTAAAGGAAACATTCGGTCCTACGCTGTGTCCTAAGAGGGGGTTTTTGTCACCCCCTCTGCAAGAATGGCCCAATGCGCAATGGGCCAATTGAGACAATTTGTGCAATCTTATTGGGCTTTCCATAACAGCACCTGCTTTATATGGAAACAAAAATCCGCGCTGATACGTTCAAACGGTCCAAATTTTCAAATACTCTTCCACTAGACACTAATCCAGCGCCCCGGAGCCCAGCCTCGGAACTCAAATTCACTGTTGATTTGAATTTGAAAAGTTTTCGACCGTTAGCTCCGCTCCCATTATAAACCCCAACCAACATCCCAAATCACAATCACTCAAAATCCCTAATCTCAAATCCCCCAAACCATTTTCTCTCTCCTCTCCACCTTCAATGGCAGCCTCTGCAACTTCCGATCTCCCAATTGCTGCCGATCCCCTTCCGACCAAGAAGGGGAGGAGCAGAAAGGCCTTAAAAGAGAAAAACCCATCCACAAATGATGCAAACATTTTGGCCGGAAAAATCCTTGAAGCAACTGAATCTCCGGCACCGGCACTTGAATCCGATCCCAGTAAGGAGAACCATGAGAGTCTCTCTCAACCCAAATCGGCAAAGAAGAAATCCAAGGCCAAATCCAAGGCGAAGCAAAGTGAGCCTTCGGGTAATTTCGAGAAGGATTTGCAAGAAATGCAGGAAATGTTGGAGAAAATGAAGATTGAGAAGGAGAAGACTGAGGAAATGTTGAAGGAGAAAGATGAGATCTTGAAGCAGAAAGAGGAGGAGATCGAAACCCGGGACAAGGAGCAGCAGAAGCTTCAGACAGAGCTCAAGAAGTTGCAGAAGATGAAGGAGTTTAAGCCCACCATGGTTTGATCTTCTTTGTTCCTCTTTGATTTATGGTTATTTCACTTTGTTTCTTCTTTGATTGAGTAATTGAAAGAAATGAGACAGTTTTTGGAGATTTTTCTGGGTCTGGTTCACTTTTCTATCAAGAATTTCATTAAGTGAAAGGAATTTTCTTGCAAGAACTCCGGTCAATTTGTATTAGGTTTTTGAAATTTTAGGGTTCTACAAGATTTTTGGAATTAGGGTTTTGATGTGGATGATTTTTCTTAAATTTCAGAATTTGCCCATCACCCAATGCTTGAAAGACAATGAAGTAGAGAAGAAAGATAAGAAGAAGAAGGATTGCCCAGAAAGGAAAAGGCCAGCTTCAGCATATGCCTTATGGTGCAAAGATCAATGGAATGAGGTAAAAAACTATTTTGTATTAATTTTTTCCCAATTTCTTGACCAAAATATTGAGAGTATTTGATACTGTAGTTCAAATTGTCATTAAAATTGGGGTTCTGCTAATATTCAGATCAAGAAAGAGAACCCAGATGCAGATTTCAAGGAAGTGTCAACCCTAATGGGTGCCAAATGGAAGACCCTTAGCCCAGAGGAGAAGAAGCCATATGAGGAGAAATACCAAGCTGAGAAGGAGGCTTATTTGCTGATTGTTGGCAAAGAAAAGCGCGAGAGCGAAGCGATGAAGCTGTTGGATGAAGAGCAGAAACAGAAGACTGCAATGGAGCTCCTTGATCAGTACCTGCAATTCAAACAAGAAGCAGAGAAGGACAACAAGAAAACAAAGTAATTTTGCCTATTTGCAAATTTTCTGTTCTGTTTTTGTATTATTGTTGCATAATAATGTTATTGAAGCCTTGTCTTTGAACCCATTCTTTCACAGGAAAGAGAAGGATCCATTGAAGCCAAAGCAGCCAATCAGTGCTTTCTTCTTGTATTCAAATGAGAGGCGAGCCGCCTTGCTTGGAGAGGGCAAGAATTTGCTCGAGGTAATCGAATTAAGTGCTTAAATCTTATGTAATGATAATTTGTTGAACCAATTTGACTAATTACGAGTAATTTAATTGATGATAGGCTTCAAAGGTCATAGGTGAAGAGTGGAAAAGCATGTCAGAAGAGCAAAAACTTCCTTATGAAGAGGTCAGCTCCCTTTGCTGAATTTCACACAGAGCTACAAAACTTGTGTTTTCTGCCCCTCATTTTTTCTTGTTGTAAACTTATGTTTTTCATGACATATTTTCAGATCGCAAAAGGAAACAAAGAGAAATACCAGCAGGAAATGGAGGTGTACAAGCAGAAGAAAGAGGAAGAAGCTGCTCACTTGAAGAAAGAAGAGGATGAATTGATGAAAATTCACAAAGCTGAGGCTATGCAGCTGCTCAAGAAGAAAGAAAAGACTGAGAACATCATCAAGGTTTGTCTACTGTGATCAACTAACTACAAGAAATTGCCTTCACTACTTTGATGGGTGCTTATTGCTTAGATTCAATGGCTTCTTACTATATCGTTTGTGCAATGTAGAAAACTAAGGACATGAAAAAGAAGCAAAAGGATGAGAAGATTGCTGCGGATCCAAACAAGCCGAAAAGGCCTGCATCTTCTTACCTTCTGTTCAGGTACATGAAATTTCTAGCTAATTACGGAATTCAGCTATAAGCTTCTTAGTTCTACATTTATATTTTTCCCAAATGAGAGTTTGCTTTCTAACTGGTTTATGAATGAAATGCAGCAAGGAGGAAAGGAAGAATTTGGCGCAAGAGCGGCCTGATATCAACAACTCCACCATCAACACACTCATTTCGCTGAAATGGAAGGTAACACTTTAACATTAATCTTCGTAACAAGACCAAATTCGATACCCAAAACAAAATTAAAATCTGATATAATCTCCTAAAAATCTATTTGCTCAATTTCCTACTAAAATTTGGTTGTTGGCAGGAACTGAGTGAGGAGGAGAAGAAAATATGGAATGAGAAGGCAGCAGAGAGCATGGAAGCCTACAAGAAGGAACTGGAAGAATACAACAAACAAGCTGCCAAAGATAAGGAAGTCAAGTCACAGTAAAACCCCCCATGGATTGGATGATGATGTTCAAGAGGCTTGGTTGAACATCTGCCCATTTGCTTATTCCCCTTTTGAAATTAGTACTACTAGTTTTTAGGTGCCTAAAAGTTTTTTACCTTCAGTTGTTTTGTTTTTGTTTAGCCTTTGATGTTGTAGTTACATTAGGTACATTGTTCCATTGGTGCCTGGTGGTAAGAAATGATGACTTGGCCAATCCTTGGTTTATGATTAGCCTTCATGTCTTAACATACCCTGACTACCAGCAAACAGAACTAACCCTTCGAACAAGAAATTCGGAACCTCGTTACTATCATGTTTGATTCGTCTACAATTTGACATTATTCGCTTTGGTAGAAATTTATAGTTTGTAACTCGAACTGTAAGAAGTCAACTAAAACAAACACAATGAAACGGATGGAGTAATCATTTTAGTGTTACCATAATACCACTCCAAAATAAACAATGCTTCTGCTATACCAGAAGAGTTCATACTGCATAGTCAAATAGCATGGAGTCAAAGGGCAAGCATACAAGACAAGAGTGTGGGCGTGTGTGGTGGGGTTCTAGAAGTGGAGAAATATCAACTGGGCAAAGTGGAAAGTAGATGAGATGAGACACCCTTTTTACCATTAGTTGAAACTCCATTGTCTAGTGGAAACTTCTTATTAAGGTCAGTGGAAACTTCAACAAGAGTAGAGACATGTAACAGTAAACTCTTTGTTCACTAGATAAGTTTGTTCAGATGCACTTCCATGGTTTTCATTTCATACACATGGATTACGCCCGGTCAAGATTAGCCACCTGCAAAATTGATTGATTAATTAGTTATTATTTTTAATTTTTAATTTTGTTGTGTCATCCAACAAGAGTCCAGAGACATGTAGATTTATGATTCACATTGGCGTCGTATTTGTATGAATTCTCCTCATTACGGACACATCACCAAAAATAATATTATAAGAAATTGTCATCTCCAAAACTCGTCCCTATGGTAAACGATACTCTCAAATCAGTTCCGGCTATCATTGGAGTAGAAACTTGACGATACTCAATCTGATACACAACCTGAAATAGTAGGAGAACACATATTCATGAATCATGTGATTAAGTTAATCCCACTTGTAAAAAACATTCCTGTGTTCCCTCAACACACATTCTCCAGCCTGAAAACATAGAGAAAGTAAAGCATTACTGGTTGTTGGAATCAAGAAAGCCCAACACAACTATGATTTGTAAAGCCACGCCCCTAAATATTAGCCCCACGAACTTTCCCGCGATTCCTTTTCTTGTGCCCTTATAACTAACTTTTCTCTCTCTCCCTCTTCCCTACTTAACTTAACCAAAACAGAAATAAACTACCTAATTAAATTAGCCAATTTAATTAATTATCAACCCAAATCAAATCAAGCCAAGCAAAGCATTTATAAGGGACCCCAAACAAACAACCCATTTCTAGAAACTCTTTTTTTTTTTTTTGTTTTTTTTTTTTAATCAACCAATTTTTTATTTATTTAAATTCTTCCTCTTTCCCTCAATAAATAAAGACAGACTTAACACTTCCCACCCTCTTTATTTCCCATAGAAGCAGTTTTAATTCACACTTCTTTCATTTCTCCCTCTCTTTCTCTTTCTCTCTCTCTACAACTGCAATTACCTACCACTTGAAAATGTCCCAAGATCCGATCATAAACGGGTACGGCCCCAAATCCCCCTCCGGACCTGAGAACGACGCCGGGGCACAGTTCGTCCTCGAATCAAAAGGTAACTCCGACTTCTTCTCAATTCTCAATTCTCAATTCTCAATATGAGGCTGCCTTATACAAGTTTTTGGGTTTTCCTCTTATTCTCCTCGGCTATTATCACTAACAGAGTATATATGTTGTAGGGAAATGGTGGCACGCCGGGTACCACCTTACGACTGCGATAGTGGGGCCCACAATACTGACGCTCCCGTACGTGTTCAGGGGACTTGGATGGGGTCTTGGGTTCATGTGCTTAACCGTGATGGGTGTGGTCACATTCTATGCATACTCTCTTATGTCTTTGGTTCTTGATCATTGTGAGAAACAAGGCCGTCGCCATATTCGCTTCCGAGAACTCGCCGCCGATGTCCTAGGTATTTCATTTTACTACTCCCTCCGTTTCTCGAATTAGTCTCTTGGATATTGTTTATTGGCATAAAGGTCAATACAGTACATATTCATATAATCTAGTTTGATGGTAACGTTTTCTCGGCTATATTTTATTGGTACTTTTATTTTTTTGCTTGTAACTTTAACCCGAAATTATGATGGGTAGAACTGTCAAATATTAGTGACCAGTATTGAAAACTCGATGAGAGCCCAAACTTCCTCAATTCGACTATAGATTAATCCGTTTGACAGTTGTAGTTGTGTATTGGTATAGTGTGTTTAGAGCTAATTTTAGACATAGTTGAATGGAGCACAATTTTAGGATCAGAAAGAAAGTCAAAACTAGCGAGAAAAAAGGGATGATCATGGTGTTTCATTATTGGGGGCCTCAACGGGAATAGGATCACAACTTGGAAAGTCAAAAGCCTTTTTCTTGGACTAATTCTTTTTTTTTAATTTTTTTTAATTTTTTTTAATTTTTTTTAATTTTTTTTAATTTTTTTTGGTGGCTTTAAGGCCGGTGCTTGTCGTCCCAGCTCATTTTGGTCCCTTGGGCTCAATTGGGCCACATTTGGGTTCAACTGTAATTAAGTTGCTCTCATCTCTTGTAGTGCTTTGGTGATGAGGTAGACTATGCATAAACGTGGCATCATTATTGTTGTTCATCATTAATTTATTGACAACAATGGCACTAAATTAAGAATCATGTGTGTTTTGTCTATTTGTTCATCATAATTTCATAATCAAATACTTCTAACATTTTGTCCTACATGACTTAAACTATTCAATCACTAAAATTGCCGAAATGTAGGATTTGAGTTCACATCTTGTTATAGCTTAAAAATGGATTGTCATGTTCTCCATCATAAACAAGAAATGGAGTATGCGTAATGGCAAGATATTCTTCATCTTCAAGTAGTGATCCTTTGAAGCAAGCAAATGGATATGCTTATGCCAACATGCTATATAATTACATATATTGTCAAATGTCAACTTCAAGAGTAGTCTTTAATTTGCACGGCTGTTCTACCAATTTGCTGGACTTCTAAAAGGCCGTTTGGCCGTACTTTTACAAAGTGTGTGTTCGTTTCAGTTGAAACTTGCTGAACTAAAAATGAACTCAATTGAATAAATGGTAATATGTATGTGATCGAAAAAGTAAGTTGTAGAATTGAATTGAATGCATAGAATGATGAAATAAACACACCTAAGTTTCAATTTCTCCTCTCATTCCTTTCCTCACATCATACCTCCTACAATCCCATCTCTACCATAAATTAAGTTTTTTATCATCAGCTATAAACAGCTCCAAAGGAGGACAGAAGCAAAAGTTCATAGTAGGAGTTTCTGATTTTGGCCTCACTGGGGAGATATTTTCATCTTCCAAAAAGCTGAATTTGTGGAGTAGAGGGAGATGGAGATGGGAGAATGTGAGAGAAATGAGGGAGAGAAACAAAAAATATGATAGAAACATGGCTAAACGGCCCCTAATATTTGCACAAAAATGAGTTAGTACCATTTATAGTAATACTATTGTTTCATTGTTTACCTTGTTCGCGTTATTGAAAGTCGTTCCTAATCCTCATATTATGTTTCTTGTTATGGTTCTTGACATTGAATAGGATCTGGGTGGATGTACTATTTCGTGATATCCATTCAGACGGCCATTAACACTGGAATAGGGGTCGGAAGTATCCTGCTAGCTGGGGAATCTCTTCAGGTATGTCCACTTCGATCACTCTTAAGGTTGTTATCCTTAGAATAATGGCAAGTTACAATGTCAGTCTTTGCTACTATTTGAAGTCAACCAAGTTCCTATGCTATATTACAAGTATTGTTTATGCAACAAGTCAGGAGTAATTTATTGACTTCATTTGGATAATTATGTTGTGTAGCTGTCCCTTAGAATTAGTCTTTGTTAGTTTGTTGATTAGTTTACAGTACATTATACAACTGTAGTGTTCTATATAGCTAGTTTAAAATGGTCAGATCAATTTCTAGTGGTTTTTGAGTGACAATATATAGTACAGAAATTATAATTCCAACCGCGATTAATTGCTGAAGTAAACTGAACCATTAGTGCTCTGTTGATTATTTATGCAGAGACCTAGATTAAGATAGTGAACTACTTAATCCAGTGTAGTTAGCTGTCGGTACAAGGAAGAAGACTGTAATGCATGCTTTCTTGTGTTAATGACCTTCAATATTTTCAAATTTTCTCTAATCCCAAATGTACAAACTAAACTAAAAATCGTTACTCACTTGTCCTGGCTTCCGTTGATTTGCAGTGCAAAGCAAATTTGTAACTCAATTCGATGTTTTTCTTCATCGATCACTTTCTGTTGTTTACTCATTTCCTTCAACTACTATGTGTTTATAATTAACTCTGTCAGCTGAATTATTCTTTGCACAGTCCTAGATCCTTAAACAAGGAATTTAGATCTTAATTTCTTGGTTCATATCATCTTTCCAATGTCATTCGAGATTTTCCTTTGCTCAGTTGTCGAGGGACATACAGTTGCCTTACATGTAGCCAGCATATATTTATAACAGCTTCCTTACATCATTCCACAGATTCAGTTTTGCTGCTTGATGTCAAAGGGTGTTTCTTTTTAAGCCGATCTCACATAATAAGTTCAAATTTTAATCAGTGTTGTTTTTGTTGCATTCTCACGTTAATTGACCATCAACAATGGTGTTGTCATTGCGCTTGACTCAACAACATAGTCTGATGTTTGGTAAGGCACTTTGCAGTGCCATCTTTTATGTATGGTCACCAATTATAGAACATCAAGTAATTTCTCATTTTTGTTTGAAAATATAATGAAAAGTGAATTGCTCCATTCTTGATTGGTTTACACCCTTTATAATCTCAACCATTAATGGAATGATAGATCTTGAATATGCATCCTGAATTAATTGGCGATACTAAATATGTTTTGTCTTGTTTTTTGTTGGGGCTTGGAAGATTATGTACACAAGTCTATCCCCGCATGGTTCACTGAAATTGTACCATTTCATAATGATGGCGACAGCCGTTATGATTGTGCTCTCTCAGCTCCCAAGCTTCCACTCTCTCAGACATATCAACTTGGCTTCACTGCTTCTCAGTTTGGGCTACAGCTTCCTGGTGGTCGGAGCGTGTATTTATGCAGGTTTGTCAACCAACAGACCACCTCTCTCTGTATTTATTTTGTTGTGATGAAAAAAAGCTATTTTCTGATGACAAATTGCCTAATTTGGTTTCAATTATAAATTTATAATACATTCTAAAAGCATATAGTATGTGATTTTGGGACTGGCTCTTTTTTCTTCCCTTGCGTCTGTACATGAAATTTTCAAGATTGGCATTTGTTCTTACATGTTAATGCACATGTACTTAGATTCTCAAAGTGTCCTTACCATTAATAGCGGAAATTAAGAACTTTTTCTCCCACATATTACTATTTGTTCAGTTCTTAAGTTAGTTCAACGCTGTCTAGTTGAAATGAGCAAACCTGTAACGCCAACCATATTGCTTTGTCTGAATAGGGAAATATTTTCAAGGTTCCTCTTTTCGCTTGGAGTTTGTTTATGATTGTTTGACATCTGTTATATTTTCAGGTACCTCAAAACACGCCCCTCCCAAGGACTTTTCTTTGGAATCCTCAGCAGCAGCCAGAGTTTTCAATGCATTCTCTTCCATCTCCATAATAGCTTCAATTTTCGGGACTGGTATACTACCAGAAATACAAGTAATTTCCTGTGCAGACTTCCTACTGTACCTTAAAGTTGCTTTGTGAAGGAAAAAAATGCAGAAATACTAAAAGGATGATACGATATGTGTTTGCAGGCGACTCTGGCTCCACCAGCGACTGGTAAGATGCTGAAAGGCCTCACAATGTGCTATACTGTGATCTTAATCACCTTCTACTCAGTTGCTGTGTCTGGATATTACACATTTGGCAACAAATCTACGTCTAACATACTTAAGAGCCTCCTGCCTGATGAAGGACCTGCTTTGGCTCCAACATGGGTTTTAGGCCTTGCTGTTGTCTGCGTTCTTCTTCAGCTTTTCGCCATTGGATTGGTAATCTCACATACCATATTACAACTTTACACATTTCAACTTAATGGCACATTACTAAACTGAACTGATTATTAGTTGCAATATCTAAGAGAAAGTAAGTTTCAGACAGAACTGAACTGAATGCAAATGATATTGATGAAAGTGAACAGGGCCCAAGTCTCTAGAATACACATGAAAAATTTAAGTGGCCTTTGCTTCCTTGGAACTTGCCAATTTATTATCAGAAACAAACATATCTATAAGACAACATGTGCAGCATGATATGATCAATGTTGATATGATCTTTGTAGGTTTATTCGCAAGTAGCATTTGAGGTGATGGAGAAAAAATCAGCGGATACAAACCAAGGGATGTTCTCCAAGAGAAACGTCCTCCCTAGGATATTCCTTCGTACAGTCTACATGATAATTTGTGGATTCTTTGCAGCAATGCTCCCATTTTTCGGAGACATCAATGGCGTGGTAGGAGCCATTGGCTTCATCCCTTTAGACTTCATACTCCCAATGCTTCTCTACAACATGACTCACAAGCCCTCAAAGTCATCCCTTACATATTGGATCAACATATCCATCATTGTCATCTTCACTGGTGTTGGCCTCTTAGGGACATTCTCTACATTAAGGAAGTTGGTTCTTGATGCTAGCCAGTTCAAGCCCTTTAGCAACAATGTAGTTGACTAATTGCTTCAATGGAGAAGCACTTGATTCTTGAAGCCAACTAATTCGAGCTCTTTTAGTAGCGACATAGTGAACTAGCTAATTGAGGTTGGTGCAATCACAGAAACATCAACTTGCATACATTCCTAACACGCCCTTGGAGGATATTGAACATTTTTCGACTAATTGGTCATCAGAAAGTATACACGCTTGACGCTACCTGATTCTTAGCAATGTAAAGACGAGATTCTAACGTTTGCTGCTATTATAATTGATTGCAAATGTAGTTTGCAAAGGTTTATTTTGGTGGGAGGGTTGTAGAAGATGTAAAAGTTAGTGATGAGATGAATGTTGAGTGTGATGAATTGTAAAGTCTTTGATAGAACCAAACAGATTTGTAAAGCTTGTGAGTTGTGGGCAACATCAGTGTACAATGTGCCTTTGCAGAGGATGGTCTTAAAAGAAGAAGATTGGATTAGTGCTCTGGCAACAAAATACCTTAGCTTTAGAGCAATGTAGGCAAGTTTTCAAATATAGATTCCGCTACTATCTCCAATAACTTAACGGTTTGGAGTATCTAATATAGACTTTATATTTTTAGATTTCAAAAATTTACTGACATATATGTGTTTGAAATTATTGATTATTTCTAATTGAAAGTTCACAATATATTTGCATGTGACGTATTGACCTAAATTTTATTTACTGATCCATAACATAATAAAAAACGATCTGATCGGCCCATCAATATCCGGACAATATGGCCTATATTGCATAAGTTGGGCCTTTATTTTTGATTAAGAATAATGAGGCCTTTATTGATAGAGCCAATTACTTCTTGGCTGGGCCAATGGAGTATAGGACCATACCTTTGTAAGCCTGGGCCCAATTGTTAAGGAATGGGACTCTTTTAAGTCAAATTAAACTGAGCATTTTAAAAATTAGGAAAAATTTCAGTCCGTTTACCTAAGGTATGGCCTAATTATACATAGGTTATCTGAGATTTGACTAATATCTATATAGTTACCTAAGGTTTGAATTTTTTTGAAAACCTTTTTCCGATGACCGGAGTTGCGAAAAGTTCATAATTCCCCTACTTGTATTATATATTTTTTTAGCGCGTTACACTTCAG
>BSSO01003633.1:0-16099 GCA_030267885.1 Mesembryanthemum crystallinum | reverse complement strand
CCATAAAGACAGTAAACTCTTCCAATACCATTCCTTTACAAGTTCCTTTTTCAGATCTCTGCATAGTAATTAATGGCTCCCGGAGTCCCAATCTCCATGGGAGGTTGAGGTACCCTCCGATGACCATTAAGCCCCTCTGTTCCTTTGTTTCCTGCTAAAAAGGCCTTTAATCATAATTGTTTCTTTACTATGCACATTGTTGCAATCATATGTTCGATGATCGTACATGATACATTGATGTTGATAGTCTTCTTAAGCAACTAGTGGCCGGTATCATTGAGACTGCCTACTGCAACAACTATTTTCACCAATGTGCATGGCAAGAAACAATTTAAATTTATGTGTCTTAAATTGGGCTCTTATGCATGCCTATATAAGGCTTTTCTTGTGCATGATACACGACAAAATATTTAACTCTCCAAAACTTATCAAAGACAAAAGAAAAAATGCCAACATGAGAGAAGGGAGAGGAAATTCATGTGAGAAATTATCAAAATCAGTTGGCCACAATGAAATTTGAATAAAACTTATCTATCGTGTTGTAAACATGAAACATGATATTTCTTAAGAACCTGATTTATTGCATCGTAAAGATGTTTTTAGTGTCATTCCAAAAACATCATTAGCCTAACTAGAGGTAGAGTTGGATTTTAGGCTGGGTTGAGGACTTGAGGCCATGCATACATATAGTACCATCCTCCATCTTGTTTGTGAAGATAAAGGCCATTCTCTATAATCGACCATCTGCACCGCTTTGAGCAAGAGTTTTGATCTCTTTTAGCTTTGTAGAGATCGAAGATACCAGAAATTTCTTTATTGTCTGATTTTCGTACCCATTCGATCTAAGCCCAAAACTTAGTTGTATAAAAAAAGTTGTTTCTAAATGACCACTCGTAAGTTTGTGTGGTTAGAAGATAATGAAATCCAATATCATCATCCTTAGATTTGACATGGAGTGTCAAGAGTTCACCATTAGTTTCGAGATCATTCTCAACATACACATGAACCCCTTCAAGTAAAATAGCTGATATATGTACCACCATCATCACGAGCACTAGTAGAACAAGTTGATTATTTCTGACGACTGAACTAGTAGCCATTGCAGTTTCTTCCTTTTGTTGTTTGTTACTATTTGATCTCGCATATTTTCTATGTGAATACTTTCATATTTATATACATATTGATCAAGAGAGAATAGACAGATAAAAGATGAATATTAGATAAATGATAATGCATCAAGACGTGAACTATGACTTGCAGCACTAGTGGAGAAAAGGCCTTACGCAACGGTTCAAAACAGTATTACGCGACGGTTAGAACCGTCGTACATGCAGGGGACGCAAATGGTAAGGGGCATACGCGACGGTTCACAACCGTCGCGTATGATGAACCATTCGCGCGGTTGGACAAAACAACCGTCGCGTATGATACACCATTCGTGACGGTTGGTCAAAACAACCGTCGCGTATGATAGTTGGGAAATTAAAAAAAAATGACCTTTTTATTTTTTTTTCTCATTTAGCCTATATGGGATTTAAACCCATGTCTTTTGTGCAATAGCACAAATGCTCTCCCATCTGAGCTAATAGACTTAAAAGTTAACTATCAAAGCATGTGTTATATGTACAAAAGACAACAATCACTCATACACTTATAATGACAGTCATTACTAAACTTGACAAGAATAAAAATCTAGCAAACAAGATAAAAAAAATTATACACACCTGATCTACATCATTTGTTTGTGTATATAAGCCATGACACTTTAGCTAGAGGTAGAATGCAAACTCGATTAACATTTAATATGGCTCATCTTCCTCTCTTCAATTGATATGATTTCACTAATGAGATTAAATCAACTCCTTGCTGTCAAAGCAAACACAATACTGTTCAGTTGGTAATCACTCAGCCAAAGTATGGTGGGCATAAATGGTGGATTTAATCAAGAGACTCACAATGGTTTCAGGCATCTAGAGATTCATGAACTAGATCAACAAGGATGTGCTTATAATCCAGACATGGTACAGGATAATAACTAACAAAATTAGGGCCCAAATCACAGAGAAAAAATGGTTGAATCACAAGATTCAACAAATTTTTGCATACATATTGTAGTGTTGAAAGCAATGCGCCCAGGTTTCCCTCTTTTCATTGCACCACCTTTTGAGTAGGAACTTGAGCTGTGATATTTAGGGTCCTGTGATAGGTTTCATTGGTCAGTAAATCACTGCATCAATATCAAAATAAGGCTCCATTGAAAAAGGCAAAGATATTTAAAGTTCGAAGTCCTTACCAATGATGAACTCCTCTCAGCAGGATGTCTTCCTGCTTGTTCTCTTGATCTATGAGAAGCCTTCTCTGATAATGCCTTTTGCAGTGCACGGTCTCGAGCCTCTGAAGTCGCTCTTTCTACTGCAGCACGCTCTGCTCTAAGTTTTACCTCCATTGAGGCCATATCAGAAAGCAGAAAGCACCTACTAACTCAGATTGTTCACTTGCTAGTGATTCTGAAGCTCAATAACTTCACAAGATCCTTCACAAGCTCAATAAGTCTCGACTTACATTAACCCAAAAGCACCTAGCATTCACACTCTTTCAGATATAACTCAAATAAATGATGCCATACTGAACCCTTCAAAATAGCAGAAACAAAGAGATATCAATACCCATTTTTTATTATTGGATCCACATACACGATTTTTATTCCCCTATACAACCAACATAGATTAAGCAGAATATAGCTATTTCATGTACTATTGTGACACAACAAATTTTTCAGCCAAAGATTGATTAGTTTGACATACCTGAGGGGACAGTGCCCTACTCATGGCAACACATTGAAAGAAATGATAATTAGGAACCCATCAAACAAATGATCATAGCAGCTCAGCAATGAATAGAATCACAGCAAGGGCATCTCCACAGTAGCTCACGATGAAGGAACATACAAATTTCAGTAGTAATCAACAAGTTCACAAGCCGAATACCAGAACAAACAGTAAGACACAAAATGCCGCAGGGAAGACATAAATAACCAGCAAGATATCCCATCATTTAGAATCAAAATAATGAAGTTCTAAAACAGAACTTGTATGAAAAAGTTTAAATAATAACCCAGCAGATATCAAGGAGTTAGATAAAGAACAAACCCACGAGTTTATCTTCGAAACCCTGACTTCAACTTCACAAAATCATTGATTCCAAAATTCAAAAAGATCCAACAGTCGTAGCTCAGAAGAACATAATTAGTTTTGCACAGAATCCATCATGATTTACACCTTTTCTATACCTTTTTTTTTCTCCTTTCTCTTCTTTTTGTTGTTTTTGGTTGGCTGTAACCTATAAGTTATGAAGAAGCAACCCCCTATCACATGTTGCATACATTTAAAAGAGAGATTTGGACAAAAAAAACACAGACAAGAGAGAGACATAGAGAATAAAAGTGCTAAAAACAAGCCCCCAACACCCTCGTATCCTCATCTTCCCCCACCCCCACCCCCCACCATCTCCTATAAAAAGGAATGGTCAATATTTCATCATTGCCATTCAGCCCCAATAACAAATTAACCGTCAGGTATATTAAATCTCTCATTTCAAAAGTTTCAACATAATTCGCAGTTCCAGCATCAAAAATACAAACAAGCACTCCAAATTGCAATAAAGTGTAAAGATTCAGTCCTTGATTAGATAATGAAGCAAATCCATTAGTTAAAAAATGGCCAGCTATCAAGCAAGCTCAAAAAACATGAACCCTCTAACCTTGTTAAGAGTCATTATAATTTATAATTCATCCCGCCAAGAAGACTCTATCAAGTTTAGCTTAACAAATGTCCTACTGTAAAGGGGTTACAAGGACTTTTGCAAATTTAGATTCAAACACAATGGTGCAACCCTAATCTAACAACAGATTGTGAGCCTAGTTATTACAGACAAACAGAACAACGTATGCTAGTATCACACATTCACTTGTGTCATAGCAACAATGGTTTTAGAAAATTTGCTTGGAGTTTCAAAAGAGTAGAATCAAAGCAATAACAAAGAGAAGTACCTGATGAATCGCAACATTCCAGAAACCCGCAATAAGTCTGCATAAATCAAAAAATTGTTACAAACTTGCAACGAATTAGAAGTTGAAAGTAATTTCAGCAGTTACACCATGGTTTCTTATCAAAATCAGGAGTAGAGGCACCAACAAAACCAAAACCAATTTATTTGAGAAACAAGATCAAGGAAAAAAGACCCCAACTCAATTCAAATACACCACCATGGGAATTGAAATCAACAAAACAAGAAATCACCTCGTTTTCGCTTCGAATCAGACTAGGCTTTGAATGAATCCAATAATGAATTGCGAGAAAATTAGAAATTACAGCAATTTACTTGTAAAGTTCACAATTAACAGAAATTAGTAAAGAAACGAGTGTCAATTACCAGTGAAGAGAAGAAATTTCAGAAATCTTCACCATTGCCTTCTTAATCTTCACAATTCGACAGCCAAGAACCAAATCTGCAAAAGAAAAGAAAATACATCAAATTGGATTAAAACCCTAGAACTACCGAAATTGAAGAAGAAGAAGAAGAATTTAGGGAGGAAGAAAATCAACGGTGGCAAATGAGCGTGACCACCGCGAACCACCACCGGTGCGGGAGAGAATGCTGGTGAGAGGAGTGAGGGAGAGAACCACAGAGTGGCTGCAGCAATGAGTAGTGGTGGTGCTCACGGGTGGCGATGGCGTGCAAGTAGTGGCGACAACAAGTGGTGGTGCTCGTGGGTGGCTGCGGCGACAGCAGTGGCTGGCGGTGGAGTCGAGCGGTGGTGGCAGAGCATGAGAGAGTGGGAAGGAGATGTGAGTTTTCGTTTTGGGAGATGGAGAAGTTTGAGGGATATAGTGGGGTAGCTTTTAGCTAACCCGGAAAAAAAAAAAAAAATTAAAACAAATAAGATCATGGGCGACGGTTGAGAAATGAACCGTCGCCTATGATACCTATATGCGACGGTTCATCTTGAAAACCGTCGCCTATAGCTTTTCTTTAAAAAAAACCCATTAAAGGCGACGGTTAATTAAGAGAACCGTCGCCTATAACCACCTTATGCGACGGTTGGTTAATGAACCATCGCATATCAGGGGACGTGTGTGATACTTTCTATACTAGTGTTGTGTGAACACAATCTATTTCATAATTTTCCATTGTGGAAATACAAGATCGAATTAGATGGGCTAGATTTGTAACATATCAATATTTATTTTTTTTGGACAACAAAAGATATCATATTGATAAAATCAAGATTTTTGTCCCATTCACAATGAGACTAGAGAAACAAAATTCCACTAATTTAAGTAAGGAATCAATAAAACAAGAAATGATCAAGCCGGACAACGAACTAAATTGGAGGCACTTATATTTGATTTTTAGGTAAAGTTATACTCCCTGCGTCGGTAAATTAAAGGTCGATAACACATGCGCATTAGCCAAATACAACAGTGATAGCCTTTCAACGGTCGAAAAGGGAGAATAAAAAAGACAGACATGATGGGTCCAAAATGTATTTGCATCAACATTTCGTTTATATTTTACAAACTAAATAGAATATAAAGAAAAAAAAAATTCAATTCATATTGTACGTGTGGATTCTTGTCAAATATATATTTAACATTGTAATATCCCAAGGATTTCATGGTTGAGGGTGACTTATATGGATTGACAATACGGATCTCATAATCAATGTGCATCTCTTTTTTTAGGGAACCCAAACCTGAGTAACTTCACAATTAAGTGTGATTGGCTAACAGTAGTCTTGAGATAGATGATGTATTCGGTAGTTGCATGTTCGGTAGTTGCATGCGAGTGAGGACAAAGGATGTTGCTAAGGCTTGTGATGGTTTGCAGGGTCGGTCCTCAACCAGGAAAACGAATCTTGGTAGTACTAATAACCTTTGTGATGGTTGGGGTATTACAAATGGTATCAGAGCAACCCTGAGACCGCATGTTAAGCCCGTGGATCATAAGAGTTTGGTCAGCCGCCTATGAGTGCTGGATTATGGGGGGTAGTTGAGTGTCTAGTGTGCAACGAGGTCGTTGCATTCTTTGAATGGGGTGAATGTAATTCTTTCAAGATTTCATGGTTGATGATAGGATGAATGGATTGATGGTGTTACTCATATCACTAAGGTGCATCTCCTTATTTAAGAGCCCAAACCTAAGAAGCTCTAAATTTAAGCGTGCTTGGTTGACAATAATCTCGAGATAAGTGACCTCTTGGGAAGTTTTTCATGAGTATGCGAATGAAGGCGAAACAAGTTAATTAGAATTGTGGTGGTTTTTGGGATCAATTCTTATTCACAAAAGTGAATTTTGTCTAATGACCCATGACGGGGTTGGGTGTTACAAATACAACTTACTATTGTTTTTTTTTTTCCCATTACAAATCAGTAAAATTCTACACAGACCAGTTTAACAAATTTCAATATTCCAACAAATAGTATTAAAACTTTGATAATCTTCAGCAAATAGTATATAACCTTCAATAAACTTTGTCAACCATCGAAATGTACAACACATCTAGCAAACTTTCAATTACTTTGAACATCCATCACAACAAATTAGTACTCCCTCCGTCTCAATACATCTGTCGTTAAAGGTTAATGTGCACATATTAAATAGACTATTTATATTATTTGACTACAATAACTAATTATACTTGAGTGCATTATAAAATTAGGTTAGTAATAAACAAGGATAAATTAACAAAATAAATTATCAATATAATAGATTTTGAGACGGAGGGAGTAAACATGCAACACCAACCAATGAGTAGCCTCCTATAAAACATGTTCAAAACCCATAAGCAACACATATTCTTCTTCCTTTGCGAGAGGTTCAGGTTTCAGGTGGTCCGTCTAAATCGATCCCTGAAATTATATATGATATTCAATCGGAAGGGTCCTGTTGCCCTCGTAAGCGGGCACGCAAAGAAAATCGAATAGCTCACAAAAGAGTTCGCGAGAAGAGGCGTCGTCTTCGTGGTTCAGAATTTGTTCCCCCATCTTTGTCTTGCTCTTCTGGGTCTAAGCGTAAGGCTATCACAGATGAAGAGGTGGGTCAGACACAGGCTTTCTTTGGTAGTGTTGAAGAAGGGGAAGAAGTCAACTCCTATGTTGTGGTTGGTGCTCGTCAACCGGTCAAGAAGCGTCGCATACTTATTGGTGAGCTCTATCCAGCCCTTGCACACTTATTCCTGGTCAAGGAAGTTATGCAGTTTGGTATCTCGGCTGATATAGGTTCCGAAGAGGAAGGGGTATGGGTGGCTGCTCCAGTTCAGCCCCCCCCCCCCAACTCCATGAAAATACTTAGCTGGAACTGTAGGGGTTTAAACTCGACGGATGACCCTACAGTTCCATTTCTGGCATGGATGGTCCGTCAGTGTAGGACACAAATAGTATTTCTTATGGAAACTAAGGTAGCCACCACGAGTCTGGGACGGTTAGCTAATCGTCTCAATTTTGATTTATGTGATGGTGTAGACTCGGTTGGTTTTAGTGGTGGTTTAGGTCTTTTTTGGTTATCCTCTGTACAATTAACTGTATTCTCTAAGTCTCCAAATTTTGTTGCTTGTAATATACTGGATGAAATTAGTAATGAATGGAGCCTCCTATTTGTGTATGGTGCCCCTGATGTTGATAGTCGGGAAGCAGTATGGCAAGAACTTTTAGTGATTTCTTCTTCTCTTCATCATAGTTTACTTTTGATGGGTGATCTAAACCAAGTAGAATATCTGGAAGATAAATTAGGTGGTTCGTCAATAATTCATGGAAGTGAAGCCTTTATGCATTGGCGTTTAGCGGCGCAAATTACTGATCTCCCTTTTAATGGTCCATTTTTCACTTGGACTAATAATCGGGATCCCCCACATACAATATTTGAACGTCTTGATCGAGCATATGGAAGTGCGTCTTGGTTGGATTTATTCCCCCGATTTTCACTTACTCATCATCCCATTTTTTGCTCTGATCACGGGCCTCTTACTATGGATACAGTACCACCTTTGATTAAAAGAAGACGTCCTTACAAGATGGAAAATTGTGTCTAAATTATCCTGCTATTACCTCGTTAGTGGCATCCCAATGGCCAGGAAATCAACATGGTTATCCCCTATTTAGCTTGTGTATACGTATGGCACGGGTTCGAAAGCATCTCATGCACTGGTGACTTGATCACTCTGCTAATGCAGCCCGCAGATTTCACTCTAGCTTCTGAATTAAATGCTAGAAAAAAAAGAGATTTTTGACTTAAAGGACCAATTACTCTACTGGCATCAACGAGCAAAGGTTAAGTGGGATGCACTGGGTGATTGTTACTCTCGTTTTTCCTTTCGTTCTGCAATAAAGAGAAAACGGTTTCTTGAGATTTCCTCATTACAAGACTCTGCTGGTATTATGATTACGGACCCCCTGGCAATTCAATCTACCTTCAAATCATTTTATCAAGACTTGTTTACACCTCAGGACACTCCCTCCTCTTCACATATTCAGTGGCATGGTGTTTTTGACTCATTCACACCGCGAGTGCTATTAGAAGACATGGTCAGCCTTGATGCACCATTTACTCCGGAGGAAGTTAAGTTAGCTCTCTTCTCATTGGGTAAGAACAAAACTCCGGGCCCCGATGGCTTCACAGTAGAATTCTTTCAAGCACAGTGGGAGTTAGTTGGGCCTGATCTAATTTTGGCTGTATTGCACTTTTTTGAGCATGGGTTCATGGTGCGGTCTCTTAATCAAACGTTCATCACTGTTATACCTAAGGTTCCTCATCCAGAGCTAGTGTCGCAATTTCGCCAATAAGCCTATGCAATGTGGTCTACAAGTGTATTTCCAAATGCCTTGTTCTGCGCTTACAACCTCTTATGCAAAGGTTGGTGGAGCCTTTTCAAAATGCCTTTGTTCCTGGTCGGCTCATGAGCGGCAACTGTTTAATGACGCACGAACTGATCAATTATATAAAACACAGATATCAAGGTTCTGAACCTTATTTAGCTGTTAAGGTGGATATGAATAAGGCGTATGACTGGGTGTCCTGGCCCTTCCTGGAAGAGGTTCTTCACAGATTCGGGTTTTCATGCAAATGGTGTAATTGGATCATGCAGTGTGTTACCTCTGTTTCTTATGCAATCTTGATTAACGGCGAGCCCGCTCCTTATTTTTTGCCTCGTTGTGGGCTTAGACAGGGGGACCCTTTATCCCCCTATCTAGTCCTGCTTTGCTTGGAGATCCTCTCGTCCAAATTGATTGCTGCCCAACACACTGGTACACTGCAGGGAATCAAATTTGCACGTAATGCTCCCGTAATATCACATCTATTTTTCGCGGATGACTCGGTATTCTTTTTACGTGCAAAAGAAGCGGAATGTCAGCAATTACCCAACATATTAGGTTGTTTTTGTGCTGCGTCAGGACAAATGATCAACACGAATAAATCTTTTGTATTCTTTAGTCCCACTGCATCTTCTCCACTCCGACAAACACTCAAGAATATTTTACATATCTTTGAAACAGAGGATTTTGGTACTTACCTTGGTACCCCAGTGGAGTTAGGAGCAAATAAAAGATTGGTCTTTCAGGGGCTCACTGATAAAATTATGGCTAAATTGTCCATGTGGGAGCACATGCTACTGTCACCAGCAGCAAAGCTTACACTCATCAATGCAGTGCTTGTGGCTACCTCTATGCACCTACTATCCATGTTCCTAGTGCCAAAATCTGTGAGCCAACGAATTGATCGCCTTATTGCTCGCTTCTTGTGGTCTACGTCTTCAGATAAACAGCCTATCCATTGGAAAGCTAAGGAAGTTCTTTCGATTCCAAAAGGACTAGGAGGACTTGGTATTCGATCTATTTCCCTTTTTAATGAAGCATTACTTGCAAAGCAAGCTTGGCGTATCCATAATCGCTCGGATTTGCTTATTTCTCAAATTTACCGAGCAAAGTATCACATTTCGCCGTTTGAAGCTGCATCACAAGGGGTTGAAAAGCCGCATTGGTCCTGGGGCTGGAAAGGAATCACACGATCAGCGAAACGTATACTTCCTGGATGTGCTTACCTTATTGGCAACGGCAATTCAACTAGGATCTGTGAGGACAATTGGGTCCCTGGAACACCACTGCTGCTGAAACAATCACCCAATATGTCCTCCACCTTTGTTCCACCTGTCAAGGTTCATGAGTTAATTAACTCTTACCTGCAGCAATGGGATGTAAGAATACTCCATAATTGGTTCAATGATCAAGATTTTCGTAGGATAGCTGCTACACCATTGCTCCAACTTGAACGCGAAGATAAGCTCTACTGGGGGGAATCTTCTGATGGTAATTATTCTGTTAAATCAGGTTATGCCTTCATCCTTCACAGTATGGGAGCCAACCAGGTAAATGACAATTGGGGTAAATCATTTTGGAAAAAATCTGGGCACTTGATGTTTTACCCCGTTGGAAGACTTTTCTGTGGAAGCTACTGCATAATGCCCTGCCTTGTGGTAGCAACTTTGTTCGCAGGCACTTTCCAGTAGATAATTTATGTATCTTCTGTCAAATGCCACAAGAAACAGTGGACCATTTGTTCCGATCGTGCTTTATGATCTTAAAGAGTGTGGCGTAATGGACCGTTGGGTATGAATATTGAGGCCAATGGAACTGTTTCTTTTGGTCAATGGATACAAAATTTGCTCCAGTATTTTCTTCTAAAACAAAATACTTGTTTCCGTCTCTTTCCTTCATTGCTTGCTGGGCTATGGGCTATTTGGATACACCGAAATAATGTGGTGTTTCGGCATCATCAACCTGACCCTGGAAGGAATTTATGATCCAAGATGAACAAGCACTTGATTTTAAGCGGGCAAATAAGCTGGTTCATGTCGCTCCGATTTTTCAAAATTCACTACATACGTTTGAGTTCGAGTCTAATCCTCACTTGAATTGGATCCCGACAGCGGTAATTGATGGAGCTTGGATCAAGTCTTCCCTTCATGCTGCTACCTCCTGGGTTGTCCATAGGACTGAGGGAATTTCGGTCTTGGAAGGGGGTGCTCAATTCCTTCTTGCTCAATCTGCTACCCAAGCTGAATGTTGGGCTTGTTTGCACTGTTTGCAGTGGGCTACTTCTCAAGGGATACAGTCCATATGTATCAATACAGACTCAGTGTTGTTAGTTAGCTATTTGCGAGATGAGTTGAAGACGCCGGTTGCTGTGCAGAGTATCCTTGACGCAATTAGATTAGCTGTTTCTGGTTTTCTGTTTTGTTCTGTTTGTAAAGTTGACCGTTCTTGTGTTTCAGAGGCGCATTATCTTGCAACTCAGGTGTGCAAGAGACTGATGCCTTCTTTTACTTTCTAATAGTAATATGTTTTACTGGTTGTCAAAAAAAAAAAAAAAAAAACATATTCTTCCATCCCAAAAACAAATCATACTATTAAACGAACCCTTGCAGAAAAGCCCACAAGTGGGACGTTGGGTGAGTGATGACAAAATAGACTATAAAACCCATCCATCAGGTATGGGGTATGGGGTATGGGGTATGGGGTATGGGTTTCAGCCCACAGTTTTCACTTCAGTAGGCGTGCGTGGCATGGTGTGGCTTACGTGGTCAATTAGAATTCATTCATTCAATGTGAGTGAGGGACTTTCCTTTCTGTTCCTTCTTTGGGGATTCTTGTTTTGCAACAAACTACGAGTACTCTTATAGTCTATAGTACTGTTAGTGATGCGCTGGTGGAGGAGAGATCATCATCATCATCATCATCATCTTCAACCTCGTTTTAAAACATCAAATTTACACCTTTGCCGGCACTAGATTTGGCAATCTCTGTTGGTTTGCTGGGTTGAGGAGAGAATTCGCAAATACCAGGAGTAAATTTGCAAGTGCCCAGATTGGCAATTTGGTTCTACTTTGAACAATTTGATCATCAGTTTAGTACTGTACTAATCCATTGATTGATTGATTGATTGGTTGAATTCTGGGAGAGCAGAGCACATCAGCAATGGCGACCGGTTGGAAGAGGACAATGGGGAACGTGAGATCGTTTATAGGGAATTCGATGGGCGGTTTACGAGGAAGGACCAATTTGGCATCTTGGGTAGTTGCCGGAACTTTGGCGTATTATCTCTGGGTCAAGCCCTCTCAACAACTTAAGCGCGAGCAAGAGGTTAACTCTTCACTCACCTTCTTCTTTCCCCAATTCTCTTTTTTGATCAAACCCTAATGTAATGTCATTCTCTCTCTCACTCTCTCTATTTGTCGCAGGAAAGGGCTGCACTTGCGGCAGCTTCGGATCGTTACAGATACGTCGAGAAGCGCAAGCCTATGCCTGATCCTCAGGTGAGATTGCTATTCATTTGCTGTTTCTGTTTGCTCTTTTGTATCTCTATCTGGTTGCTACTTGTGGTTTTTAACTTGCTGTTTTCGGTTTAATTTGATTGCAGCAAAGCGGTTTGATATACGGCAACAAGGACAAAGCTAAGGATTCGGAGGCTTAATGTTATTGCTTGTTCTTGTAAGTTAGTAATCCTGTTATTAGGGTTTATTATTCACATTGTTTTGTGAGTCCATAATGAGATTATACTTCTGCATACTCCCCTTTAGGTTATAGCATTAGATGTGAACTTGTATACTTATGCTCTGCTAATTACTGAGTGAGTCGGGTGTAGAGATGGAGCAGTAGACATTGTCAAATAGAGTTTTTTTTTTTTTTTTTTGGTTGAATTTTCTAGTAATAAGGATGGCGATTTTGATCTTATAAAGGAATCTTTCTTCATGCTCTCACTTTGTGACATTCATTTCACATTTCATTGGAAACGGGAATAAATGTTATTTATGCTGCCTACTATTCTCTTTCCTTGATTTTGGTTCAATGATGTGGGAAAAGTTTAAGCTTCATATTATATTCCATCAATGGCTTGTGTTGATTTCAGCACAAGTTTGTATCAATGCACACAATAAGTATGATTATGTATGAATGTGGCAGGCCTGAAAGAGTTCCTGTAGCACACTGTGACATGACTTTTAACATCTGCTGTAAATTCTTTTTGGTCCCGAGGAGAGACGGGGTTACCTTCTACTACTAACTTTAGATATAGTAGACTAACACTTCAACATTCAAAATTGAAGAACAAGTCAACTTAGAGATGGAGGATCTGTTAAGTTGACCAAATGAAGTTTTGTATGAACAAATAGGTATTAGCCTATAAGGTGGTCAACTGGTCATTATAAGGAGAGTATCTATTAGCTACAGATTTGCTATCCTGTCCAACTTTGATATCATCTTGAAAAGCAATAGAGCTATGTCATCAGCTTGCTGTTAAGAAAGTTCAGTTTTAAGTGTCCAAATTACTGGGGGTACATACATTTGGGATTGCTCAAGTGGTTCTATGAATATGGTGCATATTGGTTGGTTGTGTTAATGATCTGACAAGATTGGAGGGTTGAAATGAAATTTTGTGAATGCCCTCTAATTGCTGGAGATCTAAATAGTAAGTCTGATTGTCACTCCACAACTAGCTTTTTGGATTTGTCTTGTGGACAGGCACTCACTTGAGCAAGTTTACTATGAGGTCTAACATGACTTGGAGTTCTTTTTGGGAAGGAAGGTTTACTTTGATTTCTGGTAGAGGTTCTTGTGTGATCCTTCATTGCCTTTTTGTTTTCTCCAATTATGATCTCTATTCCACCCCGTTGTGGAGGCTTTATATATACCTGTTCTCTGTATTTTGTATGTACTAGTAAATCAGAATGTTGCAAAACTATAGGCTGGGAAATAGACTGTAAAAGTTGGACGTATTCCAGTTTATTTCTCTACCTATTGATTTCTGTATCATGGAGTACTGCTTCTGTAGACTTGATGAAGTGGCCTTATGAGGAAATCCAGCCCTTCTGTTGAAAAATCATGATTCAGAGTGCTAGAAAGTTTAAACTTTTAGGAAGACATCTGAGAGTAATTGTATGACATCAGAAGCAGGATACTGTTGCTCTAAGTTTATTAGTATATCTTTATTTCAAGTTATACTGTTAGAATATTATTAGAATCTTACGTATTTTTAGGATACTTATTTTCTTGATCCGGAATTTGGAATCGAGCTGGATTAATACTAGTAGGGTTCTTTTTGTTGAGGAGCTTGTCCATCCATTTGGAGTTAAGCAGGTCCCCCCCACCACCCAATGTTTAATTTCAGTGAGATTGTACATGAGATAGGAAGGCCAGCTCTTAGTGTGTGATTGGCTGTTATTTACTGGTGAGTTCTTTTGTTTCTCTTATATCCTTTGTGTCTCCGTCAAATATCCTCGCATTGCGTTCTCTCCAAATGGACCAAATATAGACAAAACAAGAGGAGACCCATACCTTTGTGAAGAAATGACCCTTACGAGTTCGCACCACTGGCTGAACAAGTCCTTTAATACGAGGGCATACACCAACTTACCTACCATATATCAGACAGACCACCATTCCCACAGGCTGCGAGCATAGCTGCAATGGAGAAATAGATGTTTATTGCTCTCTTCTTGGGTGTTGCACATTACACACTGTGTCAGATTGTTTGGTAGAAAACCCATATGGAATAGGCGGTCCTTAGTATTCAGTTTCCCAAATATTACAAGCCAAGCAAATATTTCAATTCTGTTGGGGTACAAGGCCTTTCATATGCTCTTGACTACAGGGAAAGATTGTGATGCCAAATTTGGATGAAATTTGGTAACAAAAAAGATTTTTCGGAAAAGTTTCCAGTTTTTGAGGGAGTCTACACTTGCAAATCCTCCATTCCTCTTTGCCTTGATCTAATCTCACATCACATAATATTTCCATTAGTTGGGTGTACACATTCTTCTCCCAGACAAATAAGGCTCTGTGCTGTGATACGCATCACTTACCCCGAAACCCATTCCATATTCCCACGCTTGCAATATTTGCCTCTTGTTCAAGTGATAATGCATATAATATTGGGAATAAGTTCTTCATAGAGTCATTGCTTACGCATAAATCTTTTCAGAATCTCGTTCTTTCGCTGTTCCCCACCCAAAATTTCAGGCTTGATACTGTCACTTCAAAGGCTTCCTTATTATCTCTTACTGTTTTACAAATCCCTCTCCGTGGTCCCCCCTTATTTGGGACAAATAATTCAGCTATATTGGAGTTAAGTTGCACGTTGTACTTACCACTCACAACCTTACACCACATAGCGTTTTAAACTCCAACAATCTCCATAGCCACATGATTAGAAGAGCCAAGTTTTTTTGAGGAGATTTCCCAACCCCTAATCCTCCCAGTGCTTCAATCTAACTTCCAATTAGCTAGACACATAACCTGCCTGCTATAGATCCCCTCCATACAAATCTATGCTGGATACCAACTATTTTTACCAGCACTCTTTTGACATATAGTAAATTGGCATATTAGACAACATAGCCTTAGTCAGTGTTAATTTACCTCCAATTGCAGTTAGCGACCCTTCCGAGTCTCTAGCTTCTCTTGGGCTTTTTCTATTACAGAGGATTCCACGTCTCCACCCTCGAATGTTATTCCCCAATGGAAGACATAGGTATGTCATGGGCAAAGATCCTACAAGATGCAATAGCCTCGTCACTTCCATCATCCACCCACCCCTCTTCAACATTGATACCAGATAAATAGCTCTTGAAGAAATTTACCTTGAGCCTTGATATCAATTGAAACATGATAATTACCTTATAAAAAGTCTAGCAAACTATTGTGATCCATGGCCACAAGTTCATCTCCATGGCCTTCACAAACATCTGTTCAAGTCTNCCCCCCCCCCCCCCCCCCCCCCCCCCCCCCTGTACCTTAAAACAAATTTTCCTAAAGGTGGTTTGGTTAAAAAATGGTTTCTGACGAAAAATCATACATACTACGCCCTTCGTACTTATCAAACGTTTACAAACCATTTGGGCACAAAAATTAAGACAGCAAAAGAGGGGGACTTTCTTTCCAATAATGCCCCTAATGGTTCAACAGATTTACAATGAGAGAGGAGTGTTTGACAATGAGTATTTTATAGTGAGATAGAGTGTGTTTTAATTAACGGAAATTTCCTGGGGTAC
>BSSO01003632.1:0-16099 GCA_030267885.1 Mesembryanthemum crystallinum | reverse complement strand
GCTAATTTTGGGACAAAAAAATATGGTATTTTTGAAAGCTAATTACGGGACGGAGGAAGTAATATATAGATACTCCATATAGACATGGAAATTAAAGGTCCATACATTTGGTACGCACTCAATCAATTGAGAACGGCTGATTTACACTTTCATAGTTACCACTGTTTGTTTTGTCAAACGAAATCCTTATTATGAGGATGAATACTCATACAAAAACAGCCTACGTGACCAATTGATCCTATATACAGTAATTATATCCCATATATATGATGCACTGGCTAATACATTGGTGACTTGTGATTAATTCCGGGTGCCGATAATGCGAAGGACACTATTAGAATTCTATCCTTTAGCGATCAAAATTTACAAGTCCAAAATACCATCGCAAATGTGAAATATTTACGACGGTTTTTTTAACATTTTTTCCATCGTCCATTTATCAATTATGGCTTAAAAATAAAATGTTACAACTACGACGACCCCTTTATACGACGCGATTTTACGACGTCATCCCGTCATATAAGGGTACTATTGTAAATGTAAATTTTCATATTAAGACATACTCCCTCCGTCCCTCATTTTCTATAACATTGCACTATTCACACAAGAATTAAGGAGGGGGTATTTGGACTATTTTGCCCTTGGTTGGTAAACATTAAACTAATGGGTAGTGTGTGTGAGAAATATTAAAATAATGTGAAGAGAGAGTGTGATTGGAGAGAGAAAGTATAATTTTTTATTGTATGTAAGGAATAGTGGGGGGTAAATAAGGGAGAATATGAGGAAAATATAGTTATGTTAAGGTAAGCAGGGAACTTGATTTTGGGAATTTTGTTAAGGTAAGTGGGGGACGGAGGGAGTATTAGATAAAAGCACATATGCAAAATGGCAAAGTACCGTCATATATATGTCACATTTGCATTGGGATTTTAGGTCCATCGTAAAATTTTGTTGCAAATGGATAGATCTCTTGTAGTGGGAAAAAAAACCACTTTCAAGGAAATTATGTAGCCATAGAAAAATACACATAATATTTTTAAAATTAATTAACTTTTTCTTCCTTGACATTATTTGCGCCCTTAATTCCCGGCCTGCATAATACATGGATCGAATGATGCCTAACTTCTTGGTTGTCCATTACATATGCCATATATAACATTAACCAGTTACCCTAGCGTACGTATACCCTCTTATCTACTACAATGCCTATTGCTTGGCATATGCATGCTTGTAGGGACAGACAAAGCCAATAACCTACCCATGTAATGTCATCAATGATAATACTAGTTGATCTGACATGGTCTGTTGTCTAAATATTACTAAAGCTATAAACTTGATTCAATTGAGGTAATTCCAAACTTACCCGATTGATCTGTTGTTTTTTCCCTTCTGTTTTTTATTCCATATTTTGTCCATTTTTTTTATTTTTTATTTTTTTGGTATCTCGTGTGACTTATTCTATGTTCATTCTACATAGATAAGAAATTTCTTTTATTTGGAGTACTATTTTCTCTTATTTACTAGATATTTAAAAGTAGCTACATGACTACATCTGTTTATTGCTAAATACGAGTACTTGTTATCAGTATAGTTTCTAGTCTTTGTATGGTTTTGAACAAATATATTAACTAAAAAGTTATATTTCGATTTGGAGGAAGTTTATTTTCTGGTGTATGTTCGTCAAAAAAAAGAAAGAAAAAAGAAACAACCACAGCTCATAGGAGTTGTTATGGATTCTCTAGGTGTCCTTAAACTTTTAGTAATCATATTTGTATTAATAAATATCTTCCTCTTTTTGCGTCAATAACTCATGAAGAGAGCTCAACTAAGCAGCTAACACTATAATAATGTTGTATCCTTAGAGTATGTGTTTGAGGGGATATATATTCATAATATGGATTAGTACTTGGTCCATTTGGTTCTGTAATGTCTTTAGCCGCTTTAGAGCTCCAATTATATTTTACAAAAGCCCATAAAGTGAGTCTTAGTTACGTATGATGGTTCTCAACCACCTTGAAATGTTTACAAATGCCCTACTATCACACCTCAATTTTTCTCATCTCGTAGTAGTATATATATTTACTCTATCTTTCTCAACTCATGTTAAGTGGGATGTCCCACATGGATAAAATGAGAGTTGTCTTGAGATGTTTATAATTAGAGGAGTTACTTTACTGATAGCCAATTGGTTTTGGGATGGAACCTCCTCTATGTTATGCACATTAATGGGCCCAAATTTTTGAAATCTAACAACTCATCTGATGAGCTGAACTTAAACATAATTTATTATCGGAGGGGGTTTTCTCGACCACCTTCGAGAGCATATTCCACTCGTCTTGTAGGTCAGAGTGAGGCAACATTTATAGAATTATCCCCCCCAAAACACTAAGTGAGGTAGCATCAAACAACAAGACATGTAAATTTGTTTTTACCCGCCATGCATGAAATTCAAACAGAATATGATACTCATGGTTTTGTTTTATCAATCGATTTGAAGTATACGTACTCAAATGAGTATACCATAACAGATCAAAATTACGTTAAAACATAACTAATTGACAAGCACCATAAAAGAAAAGTGATGAATAAACGGGGTTGGCCGACACTTAATTAGGCTAATTAGCTTTTGCATTAGACCCAACTCTAACAAGTTGGGCTGGCTAGCTAAGCTAGCAAAGTCACTAATCTAAAAGATAATTAGTGAGTGACTAATTAGTGACCACAGATTTGAAAGAGGCCATCATGCTCTCTAGGCGTTAAGTGGTGGTTGGCAAAGACCAGCTTCTCTTTGGAATTTGCATTGGATGTCCTGTTGCTGTCTAATTATATCTCTCTTTCACAACATTATTATTATTGTTCCACAAAGCTATAATTTGTAATTAAAGACAGCTAATTATGTGATTTAGACCTCCTAATTCTCTAGCTAATCGCGGTAGGTGACATGGGAGTAACCTTCATATGAGGCAGAACGTTACATCCTAATCCGGAAATCGAGTTATTATTTGTCGTAATAATTTTCGGGTTGATCATATTAGAAAGGGGTTTAAGCTTTATAGCTTTGAAAACTAGGCAGAAGTGAGGAATCAATTGATGGATTTAGCTTGCTAAACTCCCAGTTTGACAAACACAGACCAAAGTTATATCATATCTTTTGATTCTTGGACCATATGAGTATCATACATGATATGGTTGATGTGATTAAAAGGTGAGAAACTTCATTGGAATTCTTGCTCCTTTAGTACTAAGTTTTCATTTCTTTCTTTCAACAAAAAAAAAAAAAATTCTCTATTGGGGGTTGCTTTCCTTATCTCTTTCATGGGGCATGTTAGTCTCCTAATTCTGAAACATATATGTGTTATAGTCTCTTTTCAGCTAACTTGCTTGACAATATGATATGGAGACATTCCCCATATATATGTTTAAGGAGCAATCATCACTTATTCACTTAGGGCATTATGCATCATGAAAATTTCTACGTATTGAAACTTCCAAATAAAAGACATGCATAGGTTAAAATAAGATATAAGACAAGTAGCTTCTCGATTCTTGTCTCGTGTAAACTTGCTTAGATTGTATTTGGCTTAACTTTATTTTCAAAAGTTTGAACTTCTCCCACTATTTTCAATGATAACTTATAGATTGTGTTGAAGGAATTGAGGCAATTATTGTATGTTCTGAATGCTTTGAATATACATATATTTGTAGTTAAAAAAAAAAATAGTATATTAACTATACTTTTTGGGGAAAGAATTTATTTGATGAATACCTAAAATCGTGTATTAAGAGGTACCATTTACTCACGTTCAAGTAAGAAAAGATGCCCCTTAGCTTGCTAACACCAAAGAAGGAAAAAAAAAAAAACACACTTTTTTCCGAAAAAAATTGGGCTATATTCGACCAAAGGTCGAGGGTGCCCCCACCCATTTAAATGGTTAGGTATGGCTTCTTGGACCGAAATATTCGTTTAAGAGGTCAACTATACAGTATTACTTAAACAGTAGTTTGGTGGGGAAGACTCGCTTTCCGTCAGCCATACCCAACCATTTATCCGAAAATGAGAAAAATTGAACAAATACAGGCCGAACGACTAGATAAAGCCAGAATTGTAGTAGAGTACCGTGTTGAGCATGGCCGACATTGGGCCCATGAGCCCAATATGGGCCTGCGAAAACCTAACCTTTTGAGAGATCGTTAATTGTACTCATCGAACACGGCCCTAATTTGTTTCTAGTTTCACCTCTGGATCGTGCGACGGAAGAATGGATGATCCCAAACGACACCCATCCATCTTCTTCGAGATTTCGCAGATTAAACATTTCGAGTTTCGACTGACCAGGTAACTTCGTCTTGCTTTCTTCTTTCCCGCTGTTATTGCATTCAAATTTTGTTTATTCTTTTGCCATCTTCGTCGAATTTTGTTTATGTTGATTTTGATCAAGTTCTTTTGATTAATGTTGCATGTTCTGGTGTTTCTTTATGCAATTGCGTTGTTTGTGTACATTACTGTTTCTTCAAGGGATCGAATTTTGGACTTAAATTGTTTTTCCGCCTTCAAAGCTAAGGATTTGGCTGTATATGCATTGTCAGTGGAGAAGAAGCAGCTGATCATCAATTTACATACGAATTGTTCATTGCTGCAGAATCTAACCCTAATTATGACAATTTTGTATAAGCGTAATTTGAATTGCTATTAGAAGATTTTAAGGAAATTGAAATTTGGCCAAGCATCGGACTACTAATTAGGTGGGAAGGAGATTTTGTTTTTTTTTTTTTTTTTNTTTTTTTTTTTTGCGAGTTTCAATTTTTAGAAACTTATGAGATGAGAAAGCAATAGGAGAGGGAAGCAGATGGAATATCTGCAAGAGAGAAACTTAAAACCCTAGAAAGGCCAAATTGGCTGTAAATGACATCTACTTCCATCCTCTTCGTTCAGTTTATTGGATTTTATTCTCTCATTGTGGGTGGCTGTTTCGGGGCAAACTTCTTACCATTTAGCTCTCTATTTAGTTCCATTACATGAATGCCAATATTTGGGCAATGAGCATGTAGAAAGAAATACTAGATGGAAACTAGTGTTTCGGCGCACTGTGCAAATTTCGGATAATGTTTCATTTAACAGTAGGTAGAGATTTGGCTCATAAGTGGCAGGGAATCTTGAAACATACGTACGTTGTTCCAGTATTTGTCACTTCTTTCCTCTGTTTGTCGGTTGCTTGATGGAGATCTGCATTGGCCCTTTTTTGTGGTATAGCCTATACCTATAGCCATAGGTAACGAGCCCCGGCAATGAGTCGGGCTGAGGTTCAAGAGTGGATGTTTGTTTAGGGTTAAGGCATGAAGAATAACTGTTGTTATGATGGATATAGTGGAATTGAACCTCTGAAAATCATTTCTCTATTTTATTATGCGTTAGGAGATAAATTCTTGGAGGATTGGGGCGGAAGTTTTGGTATGGATTAAGACTACAACAGTTGTTACTTGTTCAGTTGTTTGCATTTGCCGAGGTGTTTTCAGCCTAAATAAAAAAGGCTTGTTCATGAAAAGAACATACTAGAGTAATAAAGTCCTGGAGGGGTCTCTTGAGTATATAGTGAAATTTAGGATCTCTTAAAAACATCTCCCAGTTTGGGGAAAAAAATAGCATATCTTTCCCCATCCCCTTCTGCCTTACTCTTATCTAGATGCAAGTGATTGTTCTCTTGTAGGTATTAATACCTATGCATGGATGACTGAAGATTAATAAAGAGTGGTAAGATCATGACTTCTTTTTTTTTTTTTTTTTGGGTACGGAAGATATGACTGAAGATTAATAAAGAGGGGGTGAGAAATATACATGCTAACGGCGACATATGAAGGAGCTCCTCATGGGAAAGGTCCCTACAAAAGATGAGGAGGCTGCTGACGCGGCAAAATAGTGTGCCAAGAATTGCTAGTTTTATGATGGAAGCTAAACTTTACGGAAAGGGATTCACAGAGAGAACTAATATATAAGAAACTAAGGGCTTACATTGGGGTGGGGGGCTCTTTTTGATCATTTTAGCATCATGATGACTTCTAGTTGGGGATAGTGGAGGAAGAAACTAACTACTTGTAGTTCTTACAAGGGGCATGGACCGCATAGTTTCTGGCCAAATTTTGACACTCGTTGATGGGGTACGAACATGCATGTGTTCACTCTGTTCTAAATCATATATTGGTACCACAGAAGTATACTTCGCTGATGTGCTGAATCAGGTTCATCAATGCTCTTTGGCCATGATCATCTAATGTTGGACAGACATATGTTGAATGGAAAGGAGTTAGTTGTGCAGGTGTAGCGATTTTTGCAGTTTGTATACCTATTCTCTGACATTGTTTAATTCAGTGTTATTGAGGTGCTTTACCTCTCCTTCTGTCTCATAACTTCTTTCATTCTCATTGGATACTCTTGTGGTGGAGGAAGAAAACTTCATCTTGGCCTTTAAGTATATGTATCGATGTTTTGACAAAGAGCCTCTTTTCTCATCTCTTTCATGCTGGCTTTTCATATTTTATCTGCAGGAAGATGCTTGGTCATCAGGCTTGTATATGTAGGATCTTAGCAGAGAGATATGTCATGGAGCTAGATCCTAGATGTGTATTGGCCAACTGAGTGGGTGAAGATATCCATTCCATGGATGAAAATGGATACAAATCTTTCACCCAAGTCATTATTGTCTTGGAACATCCGCGGAGCAATTGATGAAGAACATTGTCTGTTTTGATTTTGCTGAATGGAGTGTGTCTTTTGTGCTGCTTAGCAACTCTGCTGCTTCCAAAATATGGGCAATAACATGGCAGTCATTGGTTAGTTGACTAGAGAAGCGGCGAAGCTTAATCTTTGGGAACATTGTGCGGCCTTTGAATACTGTAAGTCATTCTCACACTTGAAATTTGCAACGTTATTTTGTTACCTTATTCATATTCAATATTGTTTGATGACGACTATTATCATCAACTTCCTACTGAGCTTTCAATTTTGTGATTTGTGACTAGTCAGTAGGAACACTTAGAGAACCTAGTACAAATCGTAGTAACAAGGAAGGAAAACCGTGTTTATCATGGAAGTATACGCCTGCCTTGACATAGGAAAAGTAACACACTTGCTTTTGTTTTGAAGTTTGTTGGGGGTATAAGGATTTGCTCATATCGTTAGAAAGCTCAGTTTGAGTGACAAGGTCCAGAACCTTCTAATAGCAGCATAATTAGAGGCTGTACGGGAGTGAGAATTCAATGTAGACAACAAAAATATGCCGTATCATTTCAGCTAAAATAGAATTTGTTTCATGTAATCCTTGGACACAAGATTTTACTGGCTAGCGTGCTCAACATTATTGCAGGACCTACCAAGGCACCATTGCATTTATAAACTTCACTTGTGTTGTACAAGTGAAAACACATGAATTTGTAATTTTGTATAGCTCATAAATGACCAAATCCAAGTGGGCATTGCCTGATATATCAAGGAACCAAAGAAGAGGGGTCAATTGGTTCTAAAACAGTGGAAACTTATATGTAGTGTAGTAATATACTGTTTGCCAATCATCACTACTTCTTTTTAGTACTCTGTGTTATCATGAATAAATTAAACCTTATTATAAGTCGTGCAAATAGATAAGAAATGTGTAAATAATACAACTGAAATTGGTCTTTCCCAGCAAGAATTTGACTCTTTATTTTTCTATTATTGACATACTGTCATGACTTTAAAATAATTTGTGAACAGAGAGAGAGGAAGTAAAGCCCGTATTTGGCGTTCAACATAACCAATACTTGCATTCTAGTGATGTATTGTACCAGTAACTTTGGTACATAAGAGGGATATTTAATTCAACCTGCAGGCATGTTAAAATGAGCTCTTTCTCTCTCTCTCTTTCTCTCTCTTTCTCTCTGCTGTTTTCCCTGCAACCAAAAACCCAGTCTGGAGAATCTTTTCATCAAATATGGAGTACTTTGACTAGTCTTCTTGAATGCCTAGCCTGGCTGATCTGCTCTTGAAAGCCACACTTATGTGTTTATTATATATGCCATTGCTTTTACAGGAGTATTTAGTATTCCTTATTTTCTCTTTTTTTATGTTTCCTGTGTTTCTGTTTGTAGTGGTTTTTGGGTAGAAACATGCCAATGCTTTTACAGTTTACTAGTAATCTTTTTGGCTAATCAAAATGGAGGTGCTAGTCAATAGTGAACGAGCTTCAACTTCATTGTGTTGTTCAGATTATGTCACATTAACCGAATAACCAGCCAATAACCTTAAATTACTAAACCATTTGGGAGTGAATTTGAAACCGCTTGATGACCGCACTTAATGGTAATTTTTTTTTTCCCTTCAGAGGACCACCCTTAATGGTAACTAGTATTGGGTACATTGAGTACTACCTCGCCATATCCAAATAAATCCTCAAGACGTGAGACAGCACCCCAACATGCAACGCCGTTCGATGACCCCGCACCCCCAGGCCCGCCTCATCCTTTACTCCCTCTCTCTCTTCTCGTCATTCATGTAGTCATGTTGTGCTTCTTGTGAGAACTTGTAAATGTATGTCCTCTGGGTGGGTTACTGCTGTTTTTGCTCCCCCCACCACGTGAAACCATGAGACTAGTGACGATAATAGTAGGATGTGAGATGCACTTTTTAAGTTTTAAGCTTTTTGCTTGGTATTTTTTTTATTTTTTATTTTTTTATTTATATTTAGTAAGATAAAGCTGAGAAAGTGAGAATACATAAAAAAATAGCTTTGCCACTGTTGCCAAGTGCACCCTTGGTTTCTGTGCCTACCCCACTCTTTCTCTTTCTAACAGTATAGTGTCATACAGTGATTTATTCTCCCAATCTCTTCTTTCCCTTGTTTTCTCTCTCATCATACTCTCTCACAGATTTCAATGTCCTCGATCATATCATATCAGTCAGCTTATTAACTCCACTGCCTTCAATGTCCTATTGTTAGTATCTATTCTCATTTTTTTTTTTTATAAATTAAGAAAGAGTTGGTACATTTTGGTGCATTATTAATCTTTAAGGTGTTGTACATAGACTGTTTTATTTGTCCGAGCCGATTTATTTCTCTAACAGGAGGATACGGTTTAGCAGTTTCCAAAACTAAACCCTTATTATAAAACAAAATGTATCATTGCTGGTGCATTTTTTTATGAAATTAAAGCACATAGGTGTAGCAAGTGAATGAAGAACCCTCTGACACCAACCACGCTCATGCCCACTAAAAACTCTCACCTTTCCCAGTGATTTTTTTTTTCTTGCATTGAATCCTTTTCCCTCCATGCCTCTAGCACCAAAGTTATGATTTGAGCAACCCCTTCTCTCTCTCTCTCTCTCTCTCTCTCTCTCTCTCTCTGTATTTGTGTCTGTCTATCTGCATTTATTAATCAAGTCTCAGTTACCAGTGATCTGCATAAGAACATCAAAACTACCCTCAAATACTGCTTTCCACATTCCTTTTCACTGTTGCTTGGCTTTTGTTTTTCTTCCACCAAAACATTGATGGGAAAAGGTGTAGCTTGGTGGGTAAATCTGCAACTGAGTTGGTGTATTTGATGATTCATGGGGAAGAAAGGGGGCACTTCTTGGTTGACTGCTGTTAAAAGGGCTTTCAGATCTCCTACTAAAGAGAGCCCTGATAAGACTAGGAATTGCAGAAGAAAGGAAGACCATCATGATTCTCCATTAGAGGATCAAGATGATGAAAAGGTCCTCATGTTTATTACTTCTTTCAAATTTAAATTTTCATTATTTCTAAATTAAAATTTCCTAGTTTTTATGGGTTTTGATTTGAATGCGCTTTGTTTTTCTTCTGATTCAGAAAAAAGAGAAAAGGAGATGGCTTTTCAAGAAGGGCACAAACCAACAAGAAGCATCAGCTGCAGCTGCATTGGCAGTGCAACAGAGCCCACATGCCAAGGGTCCTAACAATGCAGCAGTAGCAGCCCCAGTGGGTGGTGATGTGGATGAGCAGAGGCATGCCATTGCGGTGGCGGTGGCCACAGCTGCCGCTGCCGAGGCCGCCGTAGCCACCGCAAAAGCCGCCATGGAGGTGACTAGGTTGTCCAGGCCAGCAGTCATCAATGTTAACCCCAGAGCCCATCATGCAGCCATTCTTATTCAAACCTCTTTTAGAGGATACTTAGTAAGTGGTTTAATTCTTTCTTGTCTCATCTTTTGATGTCAAAATGAATGGATTATAAAAACATGATTTGATTGATTTTGGGTTTTTAAAGGCAAGGAGAGCATTGAGAGCACTTAAAGGGCTGGTAAAGTTGCAAGCTTTAGTGAGAGGACACAATGTGAGAAAGCAAGCTAAGATGACACTGAAATGCATGCAAGCTCTGGTTAGGGTCCAATCCCGGGTACTCGACCAACGCATGAGATTATCTCATGACGGTAGCAGGAAATCCACATTCAGTGACACCGCTAGCCTATTAGAGTCTCGCTATCTCCAGGACATTGCTGAGAGAAGATCAGTTGTAAGCTCTCTCAATCTCATTTCCTCTGTTTTCTAATTGATGTAGTTGTAAATTCTAAAACTTTCAATTGTGAATTATGAAATGTAATGTAATAGTCGCATTCAAGAGAGCCAAGCAGCATAGCAGATGATTGGGATGACAGGCCACACACAGTTGAGGAGGTGAAAGCCATGTTACAGAGCAGAAAAGAGGCTGCTATCAAGCGCGAGAAGACCCTTTCCCAAGCTTTCTCTCACCAGGTACTGTACTCTCTAAAAGTCACCCCTGTTTTCTCTATCTCTCTGTATCTTTATGTGGGTTATTGAGCTGAGTTCTGCAATTTTTCTGGGCAAACAAAAGATGTGGAGAAGCGATAGGAGCTCGTTGGGAGCAGAAGAAGAGCTAGAGGAGAAACCCAGATGGTTAGATAGATGGATGGCCTCTAAACAATGGGATTCCACCACTAGTGCTGCCCCCTCCCCTGCCCTTAGAGGCAGAGCTTCCACAGATCACAGAGACTCAATCAAGACTGTTGAAATTGACACCTCCTCTCAGCCTTACTCTTACTTAGCTCCTAGTTTCAGAAGATCGACGACAACGGCGAGTCATTGCCAACCCCAATACCACAATCAACGGCCCCCTTCGCCCCTTCACAACAGGGCTCACCACTCTCATCAATCCCAATCTTACCATCATCAGTACAACCATCAGCAGCAGCCACCACTAACCACCCCCTCTCCAGGGAGAACCCGGCCCATCCAGGTCCGGTCCGCGAGCCCACGGTGTGTTAGGGATGATAGGGGTTATAACAGTCAAGTGTCTCAAACACCCAGTTTGAGATCAAATTACTACTACAATGGCAACCTACACCCTAACAGGGGAGCCACTACCAGTAGCGTTACCAGTACCAGTACCACCAGGGGTGGGCCTGTACCCAGTTACATGGCGGCCACCGAATCAGCAAAGGCTCGGCTCCGGTCCCAGAGTGCACCAAGGCAGAGGCCATCAACACCCGAGCGGGACCGAGCCGGTGCAGGGCCAGGCGTTGGTGCTGGGGCTGGGGCCGGGGCCAAGAAGAGGCTGTCCTTCCCGAATCCGGACCCTTATGGTGGGATGGTTTATGGGGGTTATAATTTGAGGAGCCCCAGCTTCAAGAGTGTGATGGAACAACAGTCAAATTACTCATCTTGCTGCACGGATAGCCTTGGAGGAGGTGAGATCTCCCCTTCTTCAACCACCGATCTTAGAAGGTGGTTGAGGTAGATTTTTAGTACATTGATTGTTAGCTATGCGCAGTGTTGCTGCTAACTTTGCTGTAGAGTCAGAAGGAGGGAGGGTTCATAATAATTTTTTCTGACAGTGTGAGTCTAGTAATCTCTTAGTGGTAGTTGCGATCATAATTGAACTCTTCCATTTGGTTGTTGAGGTTCTAGTTCTTCTTTTATATTTTTGAGGTTATGTTTTTCCAATTTATTGTGTGAATTATGCATGTAATCATATCTTTTGTGAAATCCTAAATGCTAATGTAATTGAGCAGTTTTGCTTCAAAATAGACTTAGTTGTATTATCTTCAAACTTTGGGTGTGTTCAGTTCGCCTGAAAGTACCTGAACTGAAAACTGAACTGAACTGAACTGAACTGAACGGCCTGAACTGAAAACTGAACTGAACTGAACGGCCTGAACTGAAAACTGAACTGAACTGAACGGCCTGAACTGAACTGAACTCAATTGAATGAATAGTAATCTGTGAGTGAAAAAGTGTATGGCCTGAAATGAACTGAACTGAACTGAACGACCTGAACTGGGATTGGTTAAGGTGAAATGAACACATGTGTAGTGATTATTGCATTGAAAGTGCTAAGTAGTGATCAAAAGCCAAAATCTGAAGAATATGGATAATTGGTGGTCAGTACAAGATTGTTAAACCTGTCAAATCATATCTTGCTTGATCATTTTCCAGAATTACTAATATGGTGAATTGGTGACCTATAAAGTTTGTCTAGGCTGAGGTCCGATCTTTTTGACTGTTTGGGTCATCCTTGCTATCAGTGCTGCTTACTGTATTTAGATTCCCAGATTCTGAGAGAAAGTGGAAAGATTTTTCAGCACAGCAGCAGGTAAACTCAGACTCAGGATTTTTTGTGCGATTTTGGGTCAAAGGCTCAAAATTGAACTCAGAAAAATCTTTTGTTCACTGAAACTGAAACTGAAACTCATGTAAAATCTGCTGATATGATGAAATTGATCATCCCAACACCTACGTACTGTTCCTGACCAGGTTCTGCTTCTTTTTGTTGTTTTTTCCCTCCTCGCTATGCTTTTTGCTGGTACATTGATGTAAAACTCAAAAATTGAGGAAATTTTTCCAAGGGCAACCACTAAGGTTTGGTTCATTTCATGATTTATCATTTTGTACCGCAGTTCTTCAATCCTTGTATGGTACACTCCGAGGAAGAAGACATAGTTGCATCCTCTCTTTTAAACACTCCTGAAAAATAAGCTGATGGTAAGGATTTGGGCTAAATTAGTTGATTAGTACAGTAGTATTACATTTAAGTGCTATTTATCTACGTAGGGACTTTAGTCACTCGACCGAGTTTACGAGGTCCAGGATTACGACCGAAAGGTCAATTTTTTTTTTTTCTTTTCTTCGTCGCATTCATTGAGACTCAACTCATCTCTTTCTCCAACATTCCCGTAGGGCCTCCTACAGCTCATTCTCCATCAATGCTCAACGATTTAGACTTACCTTCTAAGCCCAAAGCCTCCACGCCTTAGAAACAAACAAATTAATTCATAGTTTAGTCCAATCACTATATGTTCCAAAATTGCATTAACAACTTTTGTTTTTGATCGCCAGCATTAACATCTAACCCAGTGTACAGCTTGCTACCTATCACTACATGTTCAAACATTTTTTTTCTTTTTTCTTTTGTTTTGTTTAGGAGACATAAAGGTCAACAAAAATTCAACTATCGGCTTCATGTTGAGAGAGCGTTTGCAATACTTAAGAACACATGAAGATTATTGTCTAACATGCTATAAATGAAGGATGTAAATTAACTAGCTACTATTGTCTCTGGTTTTACGTTTCACAAGTTTAGTTGCACAATTTGTGGAAACCAATTTTGAAACATAGCTCAAACATTAAAGGAAGAGCAAATTGTGACTTGCTAAATAACGTTAAAGAAGCATAGATGAATGAAGTACGATGACAAATAGCTTAACAAATTTGACATTTAGTTGGCGGCGACACAGAATGCAACATGCAAATATGTAGGATGCTTGATGTATCGAATACATTAGGATATTTTTTTTTCCTTAAAATACCAAGCCTTATGTATCAGGCCGCCTCATATAAGTTTTATAGTATGTATTACCACCAATATGAGTGGAGAAACAAAAGGGAATTTGTGGCTGTTGGGTAAACATGCATGTCCACCACTATCTATATCAGTTTCTTTAACCTGTTATGTTGGCACTTGCCTGGCATCTGACTTGTTCTCCCCACCCCCTCTATCCCCTTAATTTTTTTCTTCTACGCATTTAGGAATTTAGGATTATGAGTATTAATTCTTTATTTACATGATGTCCCAAGAACTAATGGTAAGAGTAATCCTTCTCACTTATTTATTATATTACAAGAGTTGAAATACTTGTTCATAATTTTAATGCCAAACTAATTTAGCAACACGTTAAACAACAATAACCAAAAGAAAAAGAGAAGAAACAAAAAAAAACTATTTATAGCAACAAATCCAAATTAATTCACTAACCACTGCAAAATCCGTAATCTAAAAAATGATGACAAAAATCTAGAAAATCTCATTTGATTGTTTTCAAAGATCTCTATATATATCTTCTTTATCATTAGACTAATAATCCAATTGAAAACAAGTCCAATTAATAAGAATACATTTAAACAGCCCTTACTTGAAAGAACGTATTTCATGCTTCTCTCTCTCTCTACGGGTCATATGTATATCAGTATTATGTCTAGCTGATCCCCAAGGATTATTTGAGCCAGCCAGCTTGGTGAAAATGAGGCGATTAATCTCTTGTATGATGATGATGAGTATTTCATCAATTAATCGACCACTTATTTTCCTAAGCTATTTGGTTTTACTGTTATGCAATGCTGGTAATTGTAGCCCTCCTGAGAATCCTATCAAATGCTCAACCAAAAGCTCAAACTGCACCATCACAAACTCGTATGGTGTGTTCCCAGATCGGACCACTTGTCGGGCTGCTGACGCCGTCTTCCCCTCCTCCGAGGACGAGCTCATTTCCGTTGTGGCAACTGCAACCAAGGACAAGAGGAAGATGAAGGTATCATCCGCGTGTTTTAGAGTAACATTATATCCTCATTGTATGGTTCAAAGTCAATTGTCTTTATCATGCCTAGGAATAGTATGTTCTTGTTACTATTCCTTCGTCTTATAGTGATTTGCAAAAGTTCTATTCTGAATTATTTCAAAATACTTATTAAGTTTTTTAAAAAATGTCAAAAAATCTCAATGGTAATTGGAAGAAAATATAATACTTCCTTAATTTTTGTTATCTTTTCTAAATTTAACAATTTTTACGGGACAAATAGAGTATTAATTAATTCTACACTGAATTGCCTAACTAGACAATGAAGAGTAGTATTAAGGCATCCACAATGGTTAAGACCTTCAAAACTTTTAAGACTCGCCACGTCAACATTTTACTAGTTATGACCAAGTTAAAATTTACACCAAAATGGTTAAAACCTTTAAGACTTTGCCACGTCAACAATCCTCTCATTTTTGTTTTATTCAATATTATTTTTTAATTGAATAATCATCTTATAAAAATGAAATTTCAGCATTTTTAATTTTTAAATAATTCAATAATTCTAATTTGGGGTCCACTTGGGAGTGAAATCTTAAGACTCCATTTAAGATCTTTGAAAAAAAACCAACCACAATGGTTTTAAGACTTTCAAATTTCACAAAATCTAAGATCTTTAAAACTATCATTGTGGATGCCCTTAATATGTTCACCTCCACACACACGTGTAGTTCACAAAGTTTCATCTATCCAAATGCTGTCTTTAATTTGATGAATCTATGAGTTAGGGATCTCTTTTAATACTAAGTTGTGCTCAAAATCAATTCAACTGAAATAAACTGAATTGAATCGCATGGATAATGAATTATTAGTAATGTATGAGAGAAAAAAAATTGCAAAATTAAATTGAAATAAACTACACTGGATACAGAATTGATTGTTTTGAAACAAACAAATCACTTTTTTTTATTTGATCATATAGATGGATGATTATGATGATTAGACAACTACAATTTTCGTAATGGTTTAGAATTTTCGATATACATCACTATACTTCCAATATCAACGAACATAGGTGGCCACCCGCTACTCACACAGCATACCAAAACTGGTATGCCCCGACGGCAAAAACGGGCTTCTGATAAGCACCAACAACCTGAACAAGATCCACAAGGTTGACACCGCGGCCGCAACAATGACGGTGGAGAGCGGCGTTACACTCCGTCAGCTGATCGAGGAGGCGGCGAAGGTGGGCCTAGCGTTACCCTATGCACCCTATTGGTGGGGGCTAACCATTGGTGGAATGCT
>BSSO01003631.1:0-16106 GCA_030267885.1 Mesembryanthemum crystallinum | reverse complement strand
TTTCAACTCCATGAGTTTCAAGTCTTAACCACACATTATGTGCTCATTTTTAATAATAATAATAATAATAATAATAATAATAATAATAATAATAATAATAATAATAATAATAATAATAATAATAATAAAGTTGTTGGAAAATGTTGTTTTTGTTTTAATGTAAAAACAAGCAATTGTAAACTATAGAGTGAGCTAATAAATAGGTGCACTTGGATATTAACTTAATAGAATAAAAAAAAATAAAAAAAAATAAGTATAATACTTATCTTGTGCATCTATCCATGCTATGTGAAACTAGTTAAAACTGTATAGTTTCTTAATTTATGAATATTCATAATGCATGTCCACACCAAGTTATTTCCCAAGCCTTTGTTTGAAGGGAAAATAAGCACCACATGACCTAAGCTGTCCCAAGAGAAACAACAATCTCTCATATCTAAGACATGTATTAATGGAGATCAAAACATGGTATTAATCTTACAAGTATAAAACAATTCTTTGTGGAGTTTGGTGACTTAAATGTAGATTAAATGCGTATTATCTAAAACATTAAGCACTTTACATAACATGCATATCTTACCATCAGTAGACTCCATCTTGCATCTGATAACTAAAGCCAAGTGCTATAAGAGTCTTGTCCTGATTCACCACTCTTCCTCTTACATTTGATATCATTGCATAACAACTACATGACCAGTGTTTAACTCTTAATGATAAAATTCCGGATCTTCCTCAAGAAGCAGCCAATCTTACCATGCAAATCTCGCCATCACAAGCTCCAAATGCACATTGAGGTTTATAGCCAGATGTCGATGAAATCTCTGCAGTTATGCTGTCATCATTTCCTCATTATCTCTACCTAGTCTTGATTTCCACCGTTGAATCAATGCAATTGTGATTGCAAACCCAATATATACCCATGACCACAAGCAAACTCCAAGTGCACAGTGAGGTTCTAGAGCCAGATGTCCATGAAACCTTTTATTCTACGCCACCATCACTCCCTCCTTATCTGTAGTCGTTCCCACATTCCCACCGCTGAATCGGAAAAATTACATCTCCAGATCCAAAATATACCCATCAGCTAATCACAACCAAATCGACCACAATACAATTCACTACACAAAAGTACTTAAACAATCACTATCTACTACATATACCCCTCTATCTCATTTGAACTTGTTCACTTTTCTAATAAACTATATTTGCAGACCCAATGTCTACCCATTGCCAGAATCTCCAAATGCACATTGAAGTTCAAAGCCAGATATTCATGAAGTCTTTCCTTTTACGCTAGAATCACTCTCGACTTTTCCCTAATCAGCCTCACATTCCCCCCACCGCCGAATCAAAGCAAACTAACTATATCTCCAAACCCAGAATCCACCCATCAGCTAAACACAACCAAATCAACCTTAATACGATTTATTCCATGAAAAAGTACTTAAAAACATCACTACTATATATATAAGCCCCTCCCTCCCATTTAATCATTTGCACATCCCTATTAGACAAACCTAGGAGTGAGGTTAATGTGTGCATTGGGTGGAAGAAGTGAAGAGAAATAGAGTAGAAAGATAAAGAGATAGCTTCACTATTTCACCTTTGTGTTACTAGTAGTAAAGTATAGTAAGTACTAAGTAGTGGTGGTAGCTTGATGAACAAGTGAATTAGGAGGAATCCCTCTCACACCCCCATTTGGTTTATACAACTCGGCTAAGTCCACCCACGAACAAGGAGAGTAGTAGGAGAGAGAAAATCAACTCAAACAAAAAAAGTTGAACAGCCAAACGCTGAAAAAACCAGAAGCAAAACACCTTCAAATTCCCCCCCCCCTCTCTCTCTCTCTCTCTCTGTCTTTCCGCCATTGATGCACCTTCATCTCCAACCACAACAACAGCAGCATCAGCAACCATGTCGAAGATGAAGCATCTCCTTCGGAAACTCCACATCGGAAACGACCACAACCACCACGCTCGCCGCATCGCCGCCGCCAACAACCGCCAGCCAGAAGCGGCGGCGCCGCCTTCGTCTTCGTCGTCGTCGTCGTCATCGCCGCCGTCCGTTTCGTCGTCGACCGCCGATTCGGCCGATCGGACGGTGAGGGAGCCACTACCGCCGCTACCCCAAACGGCGGCGGCTGTGGTGGCGGAAAATGGTGGTAGTGGTGGCGGAAGGAATCCACAGGATTATAATTTCTTTGAGGAGGAGTTTCAGGTCCAATTGGCAATGGCGCTTAGCGCCTCGGGATCGGAGAATCGAAACAATAACGATGAGGAATCGGACCAGATCAAGGCTGCTAAGCAATTGAGCCTCGCTTGTTCCCCGTCGGTGCCGGATAATGAGCGGCTTAGTGAATTTCTGTCGCTTAAATATTGGGTTAGTTATTCTTTTCAATTTTGTTCTTATCTTGTGTTGTGCCCCAATTTTTTTTTTTAATTTTAGGTTATTTGAATTTTGTGCGGTTTTTTGATCTTACATGGTAGTTTTAGTGGTGTTGGGCTTAATTGAGTGGTATAGATGGTATTTCGGCGGTTAATTTGGGGTTTCTTGCAATTGTTTGATACAAATTATGAATTGGAAGATATTAGTGCCCTTTTATATGAAAGTGTTAAGTGAATGCTTATGTGCAAATGTTCCGAGTTTTTTGTAGGTTGATTTGTTAGATTTTAGGTTCACATTTTAGGTTATTGTGGTTGTTAATCTCGATTCCTGTTATTGTGGGATTAATTGGACGGGAAGCTGTGTCACATGGACTCTGGTTACAAGTGGTTACACGGATAAGTCCAAAATTCGGTTGATAACTGTGATAGTTTTGACCTAAAATGAAATGACCAGTGTCTATGCCATGTTGGAGTGTCGAGGATGCAACACTAATAGTTAAGGTGAAATGAAGAGTCCGAGTAACATAGATGCAAGGTTTTTCCTTTGCTGGAACTGGCTCACTTGTTTCATTTAGTTCTTGTTGATTTACTACTATTTATTTTTTATTGTTTACTATTATTGGATGTTTGTTTGGATTACTCCATACTTGGGCAGATACAGCGTATCTTACTGCCGGTTAGCGAACATATGTTATATGCATGTTTGTTTTGTTGAAGTTATGCACTCATGGTGATGTATGCTACTTTATTGCTGTTTGCAGAACTACAATGTCGTTCAATATGATGAAAAAGTGGCAGATGGATTTTATGATGTTTATGCTATAGCATCAAATTCAGTTGCACAAGGGGAAATGCCATTGCTTGTGGATCTTCAAGCAGTTTCCATTTGGGATCATGTTGATTATGAAGTGGTATTGGTGAACCGTTCAGTTGATGTTCAGTTGCAACAACTGGAGAATAAAGTATATGCTATATCAGTGGAATCTAAAGTTTTGGGAAATGGATTGTTTCTGAATGGTTTGATTCAGAGGATAGCCGATCTTGTAGTTGAAAGAATGGGTGGTCCTGTTGGTAATGCAGAAGAAATCATGAAGAGGTGGAGAGTTAGAACTGATCAGCTGAGGGGTTCCCTCAATACCATTGTCCTTCCTCTTGGTTGTCTTGATGTTGGACTTTCACGTCACCGTGCCCTTTTATTCAAGGTTTTTAACTCTTGAGCTTTATTCTAGCATCTCAAATTAAATATGGATTATCAATTTTTGGTTGCCATTTTACTTTCTTTTAATTATTGCCATGTCTGTAATATTGATCATTGGTTAATTGCTATTACTGAAGATGCTTCTGATTCTGGATCCTATGTTGGCTACATTTAAACTGTCGTAGGACTTCTTTTTGCCCATTGTCATTGTAGATAACTAAGTCGCTTACTTCTTGTGGGATTGTCACTGTGATAAATAACTATCTATGCCATAGATAGACATTGACACTGGCCCTTTTTAGTGTAGATTTATTGTTGTCTACCTGATTTTAGGTTTATGGTGGTTAATGCCAATAGAGATTAAGTGTAAGTCTAAACTATTTTTTTTTTCTGTTTCTTTTTTTTCTCCTCCCCATCTGGAGTTCCAATGCTTAAAATAATCTTGGAAGTTCATTAGTTTCACTACTGTATTAGATGTTCCTATGTTACCTAGCACTTTATTCTTACCCCATGGTCTATATCCCATCAATTGGTGTTCTGTAATTGTATTCATAATCGTATGATGGGACAATACATTCCATTTGGACCTTGTTGCTCCTGTTGTTACAGAGATGAATAGTTGAATAATTAAAGGTCTTGGAGAGTTGGAATATAACTAATAAAAGAACTACTGCTGCAGCTTACAGAGACTAATGCAGTGTTGTAGCTTAATTTTCATAGCAAATTTTTTGATATTAAGAAGTGGGCTTTCTTATCTTTTGGTATGCCTGTTACTGTTGAACAAAATATGTATGTGTTGCCGGTGTTGCTTGGATAACTTAAATGCTTAATGTAGTGCTGTGCCAAGACTGCCTTTAGCATTATGATATATTCACCCTAGTAATCGGTGAGCTGAATCTTTGCTTTCTTTTGAGGTATGACCAATGGTAAAAAAAAAAAAAGAATTGTTTTTGCATTACAGGACCATGGTGAAGCCGTTTGGGAAGTCATTGAATTTATAACTTCTCCACAAACCATGATATCCTAGTATATCAAGTTGTTGCATTTGTTTGTCAGCACATACGCTTTAGTTTTGGTTTTATTTTCAGTGTTTAATGGTAGTGTTTGGAGGGTAGTGGCTTCAGAGTGAGGTTATTCCAGGGTTGATGTCTTGGTGTTTCAGGAATTTTAAGTTATGTTGTTTAAGGTAAAGGTTTTAGGAATTGGAAGTTGCGGGTGTTCTTCTGCTAGTGTTCAAGGAGAGCAGGACCATATATTTGGTTTGCCTGTCTTCTTTTGTGTGTTAGTTCTCCCACTCATCTGAATTGGCGATACTTGATACATCTGTTTCTATTACCTGGCTGGCTGGGAGAGCCTTTAGCAAATAGTGAACATCTGTCTTTCTTATTCTGGTTTTGTTTTATGCTGTCTCTGTTCGTCTTCATCAGGATTTTCTGTATGCAATTTTAAGATTTTTTTAATTTCACACCAGGTGCTAGCTGATAGGGTTAATCTTCCATGTATGCTGGTGAAAGGGAGTTTGTACACGGGCACAGATGAGGGAGCTGTAAACTTGATTAAATTTGATGATGGAAGGTAAGGCCTTCCTGCTTTTATGTGATGTTTGTGGTGTAAGATTGTGGATTTTTTACTTTTTTTTTCCATTCTAGATTTGGCTTGGATCTTCTTGCTATGCGTGTATATACTTGTATATGCTGATTTTCAAAGAACTTACAATTTCATCTATGTGATAATGTAAAGTTTTATAGATTATGAACTGATATTACGTCCTGCTGCAGAATATGAATTTTTTATATGTCTGGCTGTATCCTCTCTTTTTGCTGTCTTGTTTGCTAGGGAAGAAGCCAATTTCTTCTTTCTTGACATGCATGTGTTCTCATATATTGCAGTGAATTCATTATTGACTTGATGGGGGCTCCCGGGACACTAATTCCTGCCGAGGTTCCTAGCAGTCTTCTTCTGGACACTGCACTAGAAGCAAGGGGCTTTTCAGATAGCACTGCAGCAGTTAACAATTTGAATTTGGTGTTCGAGAAAGTGGTCGGGCTGGAGGGAACTCTAGCTGATTTTGAGGTTCCTGAAATTTGTGGCTCCAATTTGAAAGAAACAGCATCAGAAAGTGGACAAGCAAAACAAGAAACTGAGATTTCTGTTAAAAAAGATTTGACGGAAAGATCTCGTTACGAGTTTGAGAAGTATATCAGATCGGAGTTTGGTCTACTTGATGGCCCGTCAAGTCCTGTTGAAGAAGCATCATTGGCACAAGAAAAGAAGGTCAAGGATGTATCTAAATATGTTATTAGTGCAGCGAAAGATCCTGAATTTGCTCAGAAACTACGTGCTGTTTTGCTTGAAAGTGGTGCTTCACCTCCATCCGATTTGTTTCTGAATATGAATCCAGATATTTTAGATGGAAAGAAATTCCTTGAACATATCCAGCCTGTGGGACAGGTGATTTTGGATTCTCGAGTTTCTTGCAGTGCAGGAGATTATAGATTTAAAAATGAGATGGCACTACAATGGGCCTCTGGGATGCAGGCCTTGAACAACTGTGATAATAAACAGGGACACAGTGTTGATAACTCAGTACCACATCAGTTTCAATTGGGTGCAAATCTCATCTATTCTACACCGTATTCTGAACCCAAGGCTGAGGATGTTGGCCTTGTTGCTGTTGAAGCTAATAAAATGATTCCTAGTGACGCTACAGGTATTGATTTAGGTCGTACTATTTTGCTCTGAAACAATTGGTTCTTCATATAAGGTGGTAACTGATGAATGCTGTTGCATTACTGCAGCCAACTCTTCAAGTCGGGTGCCTGTTAATGATGGACATATCTTCCAGGATTCTAGAGGAAAGTGTATGAACGAAGTTGAAGCAGGTGAAGAATCTGCAGTAAAAATGGAGTCTTCGACTAAGGGATGCCTTGCTTCTTGCAATAGCCATAATGAGTGTCTTAGTCCTGTCTCTAGTGAGAAGGACTGCGCTATGCTTGGAGAATTTGCAGATTGGGAGATACCTTGGGAGGATCTCCAGATTGGAGAGCGGATTGGTATAGGTAAGATTTTCTAGTTTCATAAGTTTATTAAATTAATCGTGGAACAGAAATAGACCACTCAATTCTGAACAATGTCATATGAACCTACTAGCTGGTGATTGATTGTAGTTCTCTAAAGTACCATCTAAGAAGGGAGTTTAGCATCATTGGTTTGCCGTTTGCCTTAAAATTCTTTCAAGTTCAAATGTTATGATTGTATCTTAAATTTCAAGTATGTACTTTTACTGATTCAAGACTAACCTTGGACGTAGCTTGAAATTACTTAAATCTGCAAGCCACATAACTGCATATTTTTACAGACAAACATATATTTTGTACTCTATTAGATCTTTATGGTGCCCCGGAATATTTATTATTATCATTATTATTATCATATCATGGAAATCTTGGTGGCATTAATATGACCTTTTGCACTTTCTTGTTTACAGGTTCCTATGGTGAGGTTTACCGTGCAGATTGGAATGACACTGTAAGTTATTTCCTAAATGGAAGAGCAAAGCTCGTCAGTTCAGCAATTTCATTAGTTATGCAAACAAGTTTATTCAATTTTTATGGATCCTTCTGCTTGTAATTTGTGCCATCTGAAGTTGTTTCTGATTTGCATGCGTGGTGTAATTGTATGCTTGCATGAGAAGAATAATCACTTATCATCAGTGAGCATTTGACGTATGCTCACCCCATTTATGAGTAGGAGTAGTACGATATGTATTGTATTGCTTTCAAGTTTTCACTTAATGACTTGCTGATTGAAGATCATTTGATTTTACGATGTAAAAAGAACCTCCAAAACCACGCAAGAGGTGGAATTACACTGGGTGGTGGTGGACCTTTAGTGTTTGTTTATGAACCAAAAGATGATGAGCATGCTTTCTGAATAGCTGGTTTAGATTCTTAAAGATGATAAAGAAGGCTGTGATTAGAGTTGATTTTACCCTTGGAACTGTCATGGTAAATTTCAAGGGGTTTTGCAAGTGATCTTAGTTATTACTATTAGATACTGGTGGATGCTTTATGGAATTTGTGAATGCTTTATTTGGCGAAATATATGAATAAGGTTGGTTAATGTGAAGAAAAGGAGAGCAGAGTAGACTGGAAATGGAACAAGAAGCTAAAATCTTGTGGAAGGTGGTATGGATGGGTTGATGTATTATGCTCATCTACTCTAGTAGGTTTATGAAGTGAGAATTGTTGCTCCAACATTTTATCGTGTCCACTTTTAGATGCTTGCTTGAAGAGGGGAGAAAGGAACAAGCCCCCTTTTTTTTTTTTTGGATATGATTTAGCTTTCCATGACGTGGTTTGGCAAGTGATTCTTGGGCCAATATTATGCCAAAAGAACTTTGAAGGATGTTTTGAAGTGTTTCTACATTCTGTTAGGTAAACTTTGATGCTGGAGATTGCCTCTTTTTTAAGGTCATGATGTCTATGTGGCTTTTACCTTGTGAATTACAGGGAGATTGATGAGAATAGCGTTTCAGTTGTTAGTAACTTTAAAAAAATATGAAGTCTATGAGGATGCTATTAGGGCAGCTTCAGAACATCAGAGATTCGGTATAACCTTTTTTAATTTGACCAGATGTTTAATTCAACATTCATATGGTTAACATGTGAACATTGATGGAATGTTTTTATTTAGTTGAAGCTTTATAACACTTCTGTTGCTGTTGTTTTCTTGGTGGTATTGCCTTTGCATACTCCAGTGCTTATTTGCCCTTGTGTTACTGTTAAATCTGATTTTTGTACCTTCTGCTCTTGTAGAACATACATTTGTTTCAAGTGTATATCAGTGAGGAGACGTTCATTAATGCTATATGCTTAGTTTATTTGCCTGATTAGCTATGTAACTAATCGATTTGCCCTTTGCAGCAAGTTGCTGTGAAGAAGTTCTTAGTCCAAGACCTTACCAGTGATGTGCTAGTTCAATTCAAATGTGAAGTAAGTCTCGATTTGATGCTTTACTTCTCTTGGTATCTATTCTCTTATTGATTTTGCCTGCTCTTCCATGATCTGGACGCATATTTAACTTATATTGGTTGCTTCCTCAGGCTGACATGATGATAAGGTTGAGACATCCAAATGTCGTGCTCTTTATGGGCGCAGTAACCCGTCCTCCAAATCTCTCCATACTTACAGAGTTCCTTCCCAGGTTAGTTTTGTAGTCTTTCTCTTCAAATTAACTCGGTCTTCAAACAATTAAATTTCAAGTCTCAAGCCCATTCCTAGCTTGGCGTTCTCTCTCGTTGGCACAAAGTAGCTGCTGTGCTTGTTTGTATTGAAAATGAATGGTCTAATATTGATTAGCAGTAAAATTTTGATTGTAATAAGATGTTACTGATTTGAAGTACCCCTTTTCTTTGTTGTGTTGTTGGTGTTATTATTGCTGTTGTTGAGAGGTTTATGATATGTGGACCTTGTATCTGATCTTGTCGGCATGAATCAAACTGCAATTTATAGTAGACCTTTATGCAGTTTTAGTTTATTTGAAAAGCTTGAGATGATTGGTAGCTGCATGAAACAAAGATGGGTTTTATTGGAGAGGTGTGATTGGTGTAAAATGCTTATTTTTGTTTCTCTTCTCATGGTTATCTTAATGCCGCATGTGCTGTTATGCAGGGGGAGTTTGTACAGATTATTGCATCGTTCTGGCGCTCAAATCGATGAAAAGAAACGTATGAGAATGGCTCTTGATGTGGTATAATTTCGAATTCTATTTCTTCAATATCTTTACACAGTTAAGTGGTTCAATATCTTTATCCCAGGATGCATCCTATTTATTTGTAGGCCAGAGGAATGAATTACTTGCATACAAGTCATCCTACTGTTGTTCATCGAGATCTGAAGTCGCCCAATCTTCTTGTTGATAAAAACTGGGTTGTTAAGGTAATGCTCCAGCCCTTCCTTGCGAATATGAGTTTAGTCTGACTGTGGAATATGAATACTACTGTTTTATTACACTCGAAAGGCTTCAATACAAATAGCTTAGCTATGATAACATGCTTTGTATCTATGATTGCTTAATTTATGTCCTTGTGTTCTTTCTCTTCTCCTTAATAAAACTCTTTTTATTATCTGTAAAGAAGATATGTATTAAAATCTATGGTATAAGGTACACTACCAAATCAGGTATTTGAGAAAAGGCGTGGTGGCTGGTGCACTCATCTTTTTTTTGAATTAGATTCTTGGCTCTTCAGTGGTCTTATGACACTGCTATTATAAACATGTGCAGGTTTGTGATTTTGGTTTGTCACGCTTGAAGCACCACACCTTTCTGTCTTCCAACTCTACAGCTGGAACGGTAATGGTTCTTTATTGTTAACATGCTTGCAGTGTATTTAAACTGTCATATTTTCAATAGTATTATTCAGCCTTTTCTATTCTGTTTTGATCTCTGCTCTTTAGCAAGTCATTGTCAGTCAGTTTGTTGTCTGCTTCCCATTTTTTCTATACTATAGTCACAAAGCTATTCCACATCTCTCATTTGTTGATCAATGAAAAAGAAACAGAATCTGCTGTTTTCATGTAACAAGAAAATATGCACATTATGTGAGAAATCATCTTCTTTTCCTGCCAATAGCGGCTGCATTAGTTTGCAGTTAATGGCCCCTGGCATCTTTTAGTCTTTAGGGTACATTTCAAATTACCAAATCTGCTTTAAGTTTAGTTCTGCAACTTACTTTTTCCCTCACGTATTACTATTCGTTCGGTGCCCATTCAATTCAGTTCAATTCAGATCGTTTCAGTTGAAATAAACACAACCTTAGTCTCGAGTTTGTCATTTTTGACAATCCTTTGTTTGCTAATTTTCATTGCACAATTGCTGCTGTGCAGTAGTCTAGACTTAAGACTTGAGTTCACTTTGATGAGTTCCATGTAAAAATTAATAAATTATTATGGAGTTTGTCAATGGTAGTACTGCCTAATTACTTTAGATGCCCAGTAAAATGCAATTGAAAATTTTAATTTGCTGGTTGTTTGAGGAAGGAGTACTTGAATCCTCATGTAGTTTTGATTGATAGGGAGTAATATTTTTGTCTGAATGTTGGTCTATTCTTTAGTCGAAAGCTTTTTACTGGATTATTACATGACTTTATACTTTATAGGCAACCTCACCTTTTGGGCCCCGCTTGGATTGAGGGAAAAAATTAGGGGGGTAATGGAGGAAATTAAAGGGCGAAAGTGAAGGTTAGAGTGGTGGTGGGGGAAAACTTATGGTGGAAGGAGTAGNTTCTCCCCTATATCCTTCTTCCTCCTTTTCCACCACAATTTTTCCCCTACCACCACCTCTACCCTTCACTTTTGCCCTTTGATTTCTTCCATTACCCCCCTAATTTTCCCCCCAAACCAAGCGGGCCCTTGGGGTGAAGGGAGTATTACTTGTGCCTTTATGTTGGGAGGTATTTTTTATTTCTATTTTAAAATTGCTAGTGTCTGATTTCTGGACTGAAAAATTTTGTTTAGATAATTTATTAGGTCCCCCTTGTATTCTGGAATCCAAATACATCAGACAAAAGAAAGTGAAGCAGATGACTTATAAGTATATGATTGTTGGAGGTTTAGCCTTTGTCATTGTTTGGGATGTTTTTTTGTGGGGTGGGGTGGGGGTTTAAATAAGATTAGAGATGAGTAAGTTGCTTCCATGTAAACAAGCCATGAAACTGAAGGATTTGGGTCCATTGGCGGGAAAATTCCCACAATGCTTTTAATTAACTTTTTGTGCTTTTCCTTTTTAGTTAGTTGTTTGAGGTAAACAGCGCATAAATAAGGGGGAACCTCCTGTTGAGAGTCCTGATGCTCTTAATCAATTGAGTGCCTATAAGATTAAAAAATAAAAAATTTGAGTGCCTGTGTTTCAACAAGGGAAACAGCGTTCAAACTTCAAAACCAACTAGCTTGCTAGTATGTGAATTTGTTTTTGTTTCCTCCTATGTTATGTTGTAAAAAGCCTTCAACCCGTGTTGGCCGTGTAATGGTTTATGTAGAGGGTTAAGAGTTTTTTTTCCAAATAGTTTTCACGTTTTGGGCCTAAATAGAAGGTTTCAAGTGTTGTCCTCATGTCCGAGTATCTAGTATCTTACATTGGCACTTTAAGGTGAAACGTTCCATGTACATAGTTTACTTCCCTTCCCTTTATTCCTTTAAGTAAAATACATGTATGAAAAATGAATGAAAACTTGGAAGGGCAAAATTTTAGTTAAGTTGTCAAACCTTCATAAAGCTGTCATCATCTTCTGTCAAAGTCTGAAAGATAAAATTTAGTGTCTAGATCTCACACTATTGACACCACCTATAATCGACCTTTTGTGACTTACCATCTAATATGTGATTGCAGCCTGAATGGATGGCACCTGAAGTTCTAAGGAATGAACCATCCAATGAAAAGTAAGTCAAACCATAGCTCAACACATAGATTGAATACAGAATTTATCCTTTACAATTTTCTCATGGGACTGCAATTTTCAGATGTGACGTGTACAGTTTTGGTGTGATATTGTGGGAGTTAACCACTATGTGTGTACCATGGACTGGGTTGAACCCCATGCAAGTTGTGGGAGCAGTTGGGTTCCAGAATAGACGCCTTGAAATCCCTGCAGAAGTTGATCCAATGGTTGCTCAGTTAATACGGGATTGTTGGGAAAAGTACGTAGTATTCTATGTGTTAATTTGTTTCCACTGCAATTTATTTCTGTAATTTCCCTAATTTTAGTTTTATTGCTGACATTATGTCTGCCTTATTTTTATTTTTTTTCTTCTTCTTTCCAGTGACCCACGTTTAAGGCCCTCTTTCGCACAGCTTATCTCCCGCCTGAAAGGTCTTCAGCGCCTGATTGTACAGAGAGATTGAGACAAAACAAAAGGTTACAAATGTCTCGATTGTGTTCATAGTTTAGGATATGTTGCTCTGCTCGAAGGGCTGGAGTGGCAGAAGCAGCTAAAAGTGGTTGCTGCGCAAATTGGTATTTTTGTTGCAAAAAAAGAAAAACATACAGAAAATGCTGGATTGGTAGGCGTTGGTTCATTCGAAGCGGGGACCTGAGCGCTACCAGTTCAGAAGTTCAAGACTTGAAGAGCCATGGAGTTCCTCTAATTGGACAGCTGCACGAAGTGTGGTAGAGGATGCCATGGGTGTTTAGCTGTTGTAGGATTGTTACAAGTGTTAATATAATTATATGTGCATGAAAATCTGACAGAAGGAAAAAAAAAAATCCTCAGTGCATAAAATTTTTCAGTGAGGTGAAAAAAAATAAGTGAATAAAACCACAGTTTTGTGTATTTCTTTTTCGGTTTTTTGTAATATTGTGCTGTGTAAGCAATTGGAAGTGTAAACATATGGTTTATAACTTTTATCATTGTGGAACGGAAAGAAAAAAGAGCGCGAAGAAAAGGAGAGAAAAAATTTGCATTGTTGTGTATGCAAATCTTGGCAGTGTTGACAGTTGATTTGTACCCTGTAATGCAGCAAGTGTTAAAGTGATTTGCTGGTGTGTCGATTAATTGCCTGATTTAGGAACATGAGGCTCTTTTTCTTCTTTGATCTTTTGGGACAATGTAAGAACTCCTCATAAGATTCATGAATGGGAGTGAATTGAGCTCTGATCACATATCAGATAGCGCAGTGACTCTCTTTACTTGGTTCGAGATAGCGCAGTGGCTCTTTTTACTCAGGTTTGAGATAGTGCAGTGGCTCTCTTTACTCGTTTCGATAAAAGACTTGGGTTCAAGTCTCAGTTTTCTTAAAAAGGAGATACTCTTGCCATTTAGAAAATGATAGGGAAGTTTTCGCTGTAGAGACTGTGGTCATGGTCTTAGCAGCGCTATGGTGAATTTTGTATATGTGCTGAGCACTTCTCCACACTAGTTGCTAGTAGATGTTTGGCCTTTTGATTGTCTTAATGTCTTGACAATTAACATATGCTATTTTGATTATGAAAATTACCAATTAAGTTATATTTTGGCTTAATTTTTAGGATTATGAGTAATAATGGCACTTCTTTCACAAGAAATGAAAAAAAAAAAAAACGATAATAGATATTTGTTAGGGTTTTAGAAGTTTGTGCTTTTAAGTTTCAAGTGGTATTTGGCCTTTGATTGTTGCCGTAAAATATGGAAAGCCAAACACCAGCTACAAACAAAACATCACATAACCAACTCAATTTTATCCTTGTTGCATTCACACTATTGCGTTTAGAAAGCATAAGGTTAAGATGGATCATAACCACATCAACCACATCATAATTGGGGGTGTAAATAAGTCTAGTCAAGATGAATTTTACAATTTTGCTGGTTATAATCTAACATGAATCAAGGTCAAGCTTGTTCTTTTTCATCAAATCAAGTCAAGCTTATTTCCTTGGCTTGCATACGCTCGGGTACTAGTGAGATGTTATCAACCCTATCAAATGCACATTTTAATACGCTCTAAACTATCGACCTTACTCAAGGGATAAGAGTGTCAAATCAGTTACTCAACCACCTGTTGGTTACAAAACATAAACTAGTCAATACCCAATCAATCAAAGCCTACTCTTTTTCCTTCCAATCCTATTTCTGGAAACATGAATAAAAACCATCTCCTGCAAATTTTACTTTGGATAAGGGGGCCTTGATTTGAGGCTTAAGCCATAGCAATGGCCAAAACCCTCTTCTTCCTCTCCCCAAAACACCACCATCTCCCACCATCAATCCTCTTCCCATCTTCCACCCCTTCCTTCTCTTTCTCTCTCCTACCTTCATCCCACCACCATCACCACAAAAGACCCAACAACATCTCCATAACACCAATCTTTTCCTCTAATTTCAGAAATGGCAGCACCCCACAACCAGGAACTGAGTGCCCAGTTCCAACTGATCAGCAACCAATCATTGAGTACCAAAACCTCTCAACTTCAGTCCCCTTTTCTTGGGCATCAGGTGATGCTGTTGAGTACTCTTCTAGATTGTTCGTTACTGGTCTCTCTTTTGCCTTCTTTGTGGGTCTGCCCGTTTCATGGTTCGGGGTAGTAGGGTCGGATCCTGACCCGGTTAAGTTGGTTCTGGGTTCGGTCTCTACTGGATTGTTTGCGGTTACTTTGGCTGTTGTGAGGATGTATCTGGGTTGGGCTTATGTGGGCAATAGGTTGCTCAGTGCTACTGTTGAATGTAAGATGAATGAATTTAAATTTCCCTCTTTGGAATTTTTTAAAAATTGGGTATGTTTGATGTTTTAATTTTCTGTGTATCTGATGAAATGGGTTTTCTCTTTGAATGCAGATGAGGAGACTGGATGGTATGATGGTCAGGTAACATTTTAGCTCACTCAAGATATGAAATTGTTGTGGAATTTTGTAATTGGTCTTCATTGATGCATGAATAACATTATCATACTTGAGGGATGTTTGTGGTTTCGGTTATATGGGGATGAATTTGTATCGTTTTGTATTAGTTCAAACTTCAAACAGTCAGTATAATGTTGTGAAGTAGTATTATCCCAATCCAATGTGAATTTTACATGAGGAAAATGTTGACAAGAGTGTAGTGCTTTCATAGGTGTTGAGTGGTAAGTTGTGGCTTTTTTTCTTTTCTTTTGGCAAGAGAAAATACAAAGGCACTCCAAATCCTCCTTTCAAGAGCAAAGAAATTAAACTCTGGACACAGAGACATGACTAGAGCAACAAAAGCTAACTTAAGAAGCTGGAGCTGGACATATCTTTATATAGGAGACCTGCCTTTTTCCGATTATAAAATCGATAGTTAGCCTCCAAAAGATCATTTTTTAGACCAAATGAGCTATCACAAGCACCTTAAAACCTTGAAACGATGCCACAAACTCCTTATAATCACCACCTAGTACAAAGCTGCCGGAAAAACCTTCATGAAAACATGTCCTCCTTGCCACTCAATTCAATAATCATTGAGATATCACACTCCATGATGGTGAATTTGGGACCATAAAGGATGGGGGTGGTGTCTATGATGAAGTCCTAGATAATCAAAAGTCTTAAATTGCAAAGGTGAAATGGACCCTGGGTAGGTATTAAAAATGATCCTATTCCAAAGCCTATAAGTCATGATTTTTGACAAAATGCGCCCCAGGTTGAAAACATAACAATACGTCTTGGGGTCGACCCTTGGGTCATTTGGTGACCCTTGGGCCAATTCTAAGGTTGTAAGTCACGATTTTTGAACAAAACAAACTTCGGGTTGAAAACAGAAAACCTTTTTTTTCATGGGGTTGATCCTTGAGTCATTCGATGACCATAGGACACCCCTTAAGTGCCCAATGCCTATCACCTTCAACACCAATTTATTTTTCTCATTATCCGTTTTGATCAGGCTGTTCAGGCTGAAAAGCTATGTTGCACGGAAACAGACACGGGCACGGACACGACACGGACACCGGGAAGCGGCAATCCCCAAAAATAGAGGACACGGGGACACGGCTGAGAAAAATAATAATAATTTATTTTTAATATTTAATCATTTTCAGAA
>BSSO01003630.1:0-16107 GCA_030267885.1 Mesembryanthemum crystallinum | reverse complement strand
TTTGCTCTTTTATAAGTTCAGCAGTCTGCTTTGTTACTAATGATAACTTCATCTTCGAAACTCAATTGTCAATATTGTCCGCTTCTGAACTGTGGAAAATGGAGAGGCTCATAATTGTATATTGTAAGGAACCAAGTGAAAATGAATCAGCTACTCCTTTGCAGACAGTTCTGCAAGGCTGAAGTCAGGTAAGACTTAAGTTCGGAATGAATGAGTCAGCTTTTTGACATGATTGTAGGCTTGATATATTCTTTTTCCTAAGTGAATTGTCACATTAATATTTTTTTTTTGGCTTTTTCAGTAAGTGGTAAACGGAGCTGAGATAAACCAGCAGAGATCCTGTTCGTGAAGGCGTTATCTACATCAGCTGATTACTTGGACTAGCTGCCTTGTTTACATTTACTTGTATGTAACAAAGCCGAGTATGTTTCTGAAATCTACTAATGTGCTTGTGAATAAACATTTCTTGGCAAGTGATATTTCTTTTGATATGTTATTGGAAACGAAGTCATAACTTGTATCCATGTTTACCTGAAGAAGCAACAAGACATGCTAGATACTCATATCAAATTGATATTATTCCAAGTTTCCAATCTTTCACTTCTTTTCTTAATTGGTTATCTCATGATATTTATGCAGTGTAGAACTCAATTCATCTGCTTCTGTGTTTGTTTGTAATATTTTTTTTTGTTTTTTTTTTGGTTTTAAGATTAGATTGTAACTGCAATCAGGCATTCGCTTTGCATATTCTTTTGACCAATTAATCATTATCATGTGATATTGAAATGCTAGTACAGATGGGAAAACTTGTTCCCATCATCATGATTGAAAAATAGAAAAAGCGAGCAATGACTCAATGAGCGCTTGAGTTCTACCTTTTCTTCTCTTCCTATCTTGGTTAAATTGTCTTCTTCGTATTGATGCTCTTGGGGTAGTGACATGGAGTTAGGTGGTGGTGGTCCAGAAGAAGCCAAACCGCAGTAATACTGTTTGGAATCAGGGACTTTTGAATCAGAGCAAAATTTATTGCCAAGAGTCCCAAAAATGGAGTCCCTATCAGTCAGGAGTCAGGGGCCTAACAACACTTCAGAAGCTAAGAATATTCGAGCTCTACAATCTGAGATCTCTACCAGAGTCGATCAGCCACCTCACCCAGCTTCGTAATTTGGGAATGTTCAGAGCTGCAGTGAAGATGTGTGCAGCCTGATGGTCAATATTGGCCCCTCATTCAACACATCCCTTATGTTCACTTGGAATGGTAAACTCCCTATGCAGGTACTATGTCTTTGCTGGATAAATATATAATTAACATGTTTTTTACTACAAAAAGTGGACTAAATAATGCAGATAATCTACTACAAATCATTTCTTCGTTAAGTTTTTGTTACTCTCACCCTTAAACCATATGTTTCCACTGTTTCAATGTTTTATTCTGCAATTGTGATTCCGTACTTGAATAAGATCCCTTTCCTGATTAAATCACAAACTTCTGTGTTCTGGCAAGCATTGGTTAACTGATCTCATTACTCATACGGGGCTATTTTTTTCTTCTACCCATAATATTGCTGTTGGATTGTGGAAAAGTAATTTTGGCTGCTGCAAATCTGCAAGCTAGTGATGCAGAAAGTCACCGGCTCGCTGGAATGATTCGAGCACCTGTTCCATAGCATTGTACATAGAGTTGCTCTTTTATAATGTCACTCGTAGAAAAATGCAAAAGTGACAAGAGATTCAGCAGGTCCTTTGCAAAGAGTTTCTCAAGGCTAAAACCAGGTAAGTTCCAAATTTTGGAATGAAAGAGTTCATTGCTGGCATGATTTTAGGCTTGTTATTTTGTTACTCCCTGAATGACATGTCACATTTGTGGACTGTTTCAAGGTGCTGCAATCAACCAGCTAGGAGGCGTCATCAGCGCCAGCCTTGTTTGAGATTTAATTGTATGTAGCAGCTGAGTAAATACCTGCAGAATGCAGTCTACTAATGTCCCGGTGCATCCCAGCTTTAAGATATATTTTAAGCCAAGTGATATTGATCTGAGATGGTATCCCAGTTTTCCAGCCTTTTACTTCTTTCCTAGTCATCTCACGATTTTTATCTGCAGTTCGTACTCGTTTCAGTTCATCTGCTTCTGTGGCTGTTCTGTTTTGTTGTATTGATTTATAATTGAAATTAGCCATTTGAACTAGTAATGATTTTCATTTGGTAAAGTGCTACTACATATGGAACGGAGGGAGTACTACATATGGGCAAACTTGTACTCCATTCTTATTCTGGTTAAAGTGTTTCTTCATCAATTACTTTCTGTATTGTTTTAGTATACAGGGCCGGGGTACCGAAAGAAGGGTGTCAGACCGCAGGAAAAGTCTGAGCTAGGCGTTGATTCTTAATATCATGGAGTTGGGTTTTGGCGTGGTTGTGCTTAAGGTGTGAATCTTATTCCCAAGGAGTTTTTGGTGGCCTATAAGAAGTGAAAGCACACAATCTGTTTAAAATCAAGGAAGTTCTGATTGAAAGCAAGAAATTACTGAGATGCAACTTCCTATTACCAGCTTGGATAGAAGTTTATTTTGTTCGTTGGGAGGTTCAGGCCACAATCATTGTGAAGGCACTTGCCAAATCAAAAAATAGGTGACCCGAGTTTTCAGTCATCAATTTTGTTTTTATTGGTATCTCTCTAGTCTCTACTTGCAATGGCAACAATGGCGCTCATCTTTTTCTTGCGGAAGATCGTGTTTACAGTAAATAAAGGTAAGCCCCTTCATTTTTATCTCATCTAATCGAATTGCATGATGCTATCTTTTGATATTAAAGACTACATAAACTCAATAAAGGGTTAGCATGAAATGAATGGTTGTTTTTCTTTCTTTTCTTAAAGCAAGATAGTCTCTTGAGAAAACTATCATAACACAAGAGTTCTTAATCAACAAGTTGGTTGGAGTAAACTTGTGCAACGGACAGCCTTGAAAACTAGTATATATTAAAACACAATCTTTCAAACCTAACTTCCCACCCTATATGGCAGGTTTTGGAGGTTTGCAACTCCTAACCCAATTCCTAACCTACTTTACTAACCATAAAAATAAATAAACTAAGTTTTATTCATGAATTACTTTATAAATAAACCTAATTATTACTCTCATCATATCAATTTAATATCAATCGTTATAAACTTTATGTTATTATCATAAATTGATATAATTAAGTGGAGCAATTACAAACAAACTGTTCCTACTAATTACTATTGAATACTCATATAAAATTGATGATAGTATTCAAATTTTTACTTAGTAACCTTTAGAAGCCACACACTTATAAATATATTAATTATTTGGGAAAATTTCACTCCGGTGACCTGGGGTATAGCGATATTTCACTTAGGTGACCCGACGTTTACATAATATCTAAGAGGTGACTTCCTTTTGAAAACATATTGTTTTGACCAATTAATCATTATCATGTGATATTGAAATGCTACTACAGATGGAAAGAGTTGTTCCCGTCATCATGAATGAAAAATAGAAAAATCGAGCAATGACTCAATGAGCGCTTAAGTTCTACCTTTTCTTCTCTTTCTATCTTGGTTAAATTGTCTTCTTGGTGTTGATGCTCTTGGGGTAGTGACATGGAGTTAGGTGGTGGTCCCAGAAGAAGCCAAACCACGGTAATACTGTTTGGAATCAGGGACTTTTGAATCAGAGCAGAAATTTATTGCTAAGAGTCCCAAAAATGGAGTCACTATCAGTCAGGAGTCAGGGGCCTTGGCTGCTTCACAACACTTCAGGAACTAAGAATATTTGAGCTCTACAATCTGAGATCTCTACCAGAGTCGATCGGCTACCTCACCCAGCTTCGTAATTTGGGAATGTTCAGAGCTGCAGAGAAGATGTGAGCAGCCTGACGGCGAATATTGGCCCCTCATTCAACACATCCCTTGTGTTAACTTGGAATGGTAAACTTCCTATACAGGTTCAGCAACTTTGTTTGATAAATATATAGTTAACATGTTTTACTTTAGTTTACAAGGAGTGTGGACTAATAATGCAGATAATCTACTATAAATCCTTCCTTTTTTAACTTTTTATTATTCTCAACCTTAATCAGTGTTTCCACTGGTTCATAATTTTATTCTGCAAGTGTGATTCCGTACTTGATTAAGATCCCTTTCCTTGATCAAATCACAAACTTCGGTGTTCTAACAAGCATTGGTTAACTGATCTCATTACTCAGTGGGGCTATCTTCTTCTTCTACCCATAATATTGCTGTTGGATAAAGCAAATTCTGCTGCTGCAAATCTGCAAGGTAGTGCTGCAGAAAGTCATTGGCTCGCTGGAATGATTCGAGCACCTGTTCTATTGCAATGTACATAGAGTTGCTCTTTTGTAATGTTGCTCATAGAAATGCAAAATCGACGAGAGATTCAGCAGCTCCTTTACAACGAGTTTCATAAGGCTAAAGGCAGGTAAGCTCCAAATTTTGGAATGTAAGTTCATTGCTGACATGATTTTAGGCTTGTTATTTTGTTACCCCTTAACTGACATGTCATGTTTGTCGACTGTTTCAGGGTGCTGCAGTCGACCATCAAGGGTTCTTTTCTTCAAGGCGGTCATTGGTGCCAGCCTCTTTTGAGATTTAATTGTATGTAGCAGCTGAGTAAATACCTGCAAACTGCAGTGAGTCTACTAATGTCCCTGTGCATCCCAGCTTTAAGATATATTTCAAGCCAAGTGATATCGATTTGATATTCCATTTCCAGCCATTTACTTCTTTCTCAGTCATGTCATGAATTTAATCTGCAGTGTAGTAATCATTTCACTTTATCTGCTTCTGTGACTGTTTCATTTTGTTTTATTGGATAATAATAGAAATTAGCCATTCGAAGTAATCATTTTCATGTGATAAAGTGCTACTACATATGGGCAAACTTGTAATCCTTTCTTATTCTGGTTAAATGAAGTCATAATTTGTATCCAAGTTTACCTGAAGCAGCAAAAAGAGATGCTAGACACTGATATCAAATTGATGCTATTCCAAGTTTCCAATCCTTCACCTTTTCTCACTTGGTCATCTCTTGAATATGTATGCAGTATAGAACTCATTCATCTGCTTCTGTGTTTGTCTGTAACTTTCTTTTCTCTTTCTTTTTCTTTTTCTTTTTTTTTTTTTTTTTTTTTTTGGTTTTAGAGATTTGATTGTAACTGCAATCAGGCATTTGCTTTGCTATTTTTCTGACAAATCAATCATGTGATATTAAAATGCTACTACAGATGGAAAAACTTGTTCACTTTTTCCTGTCATCATGAATGAAAAATAGAAAAAAATCAAACGATGACTTGATGAGTGCTTGAGTTGTACCTTCTCTTTTCTCTTCTTATCTTGGTTAAGCTGTCTTCTTGGCATCCATTGGCAGTGACATGGAGTTAGGTGGTTGTCTAGAAGAAGCCAAACCGCGGTATTACTGTTTGGAATCAGGCAGTTTTGAATCAGAGCAAAGAATTGTTGCTAAGTGTGGATGACTTTTGCAGTCATTGACTTCTTTCTTGTGTTTGTTTTTGCTAAGCTTTATCTGTGCATGTGCTGTGATCTTTGAATAAAGAAGGCCAATTCATGATGTACATTGAAAGCAAGATAGGCTTGTAACTGCTGAACATCACAGGTTAGCTCAATTCATGGGCATTTTACCTCAGGATCATGATTCCCCACTTGATTGAGATTCCTTCCTTTTCTTCATTTGTTCAGAGCAAAAAAATGTTGCTAGAGTTCCAAAAATTAGCATTTTTTCAACATTGCTACTTATTTTAGAAATCCCATGCTCTTCCCAAATTCTCTGAATAAAGCCATTATCAATAGCATATGGAGGCCTAACTTCAAGCACATAGCACACAGCAGATGAGTCCCAGTAATCGATTCCATCCTTAATGTCGATCAGTTTCTATTTTCCGTATCCGATTGTCGCCAAGAATTTGAGGTTCAGTATAGTCCAGTTTGAAGCCAGCATTACACAAATTTGCCAACATCAAAAGGAAGCCCAAATTGATGAATGGGCAGTACTCCCTGAGTCAATTTGTAACCTCACCTCTCTAAAAACACTTGAGATAGTTGAATGTCCAAAGCTGCAGAGAAGATATGAGAAGCCTGGTGGCTAAGATTGGCCCCTCATTCAACACCTCCCTATTAGTTGGGAGTTTCAGGCTTTTTCTCGATAAGAGTGAACTCCCTCTACAGGTTTTTGCACACATAGGAGTTACACAAAATCTTAGGAGTTACACAACAATCCCAAATTCTCACTCATAAAGAATCTAATTTTTGGAGAATGAGAAAGATGAACTTCAATCTTACCTTTGGGGAAATTCCAACACAGTACAATTTAACTTAGCAAAGTAATGGGCAGCAAAGCAAAAAAGAGAGAAGGACATAGAAGGAAGCACACCAGAGACAGAGCAACAGAGGCACNTATATGGGTGCGTTCAATTCGCCTGAAAGTACCTGAATTGAACTGAAATGAATTAAACGATCTGAACTGAATAACCTGAATAGTAATATGTTAGTGAAAAAGTAACCTGAAATGAGATTGGGTAAGGTGACATGAACACATCCATATGTCGAGATAGCTAAATAGAAAGGGTAAAAATGTCATTGCATCCAAAAATTAATATTGTCTCCCTCTAAACCGTCAACGATGGTATTTGACAAACTTTTAATACATATAGTAAAATACAATTTCTGGTAAATAAATTTAAAAGGTAGTTTCAAGAAAAAGAAAAAAAAAAAAAAAAAAAAGAAAATCCTACAAAAGATTAACAAAACTTGAAATTTGAGAATGAAAATGTATTGTGGGCCAATGGCCCGATGGGTCGGGGGCGGGAGGGTCTACCCTTTTTGTCTGTCTTACCCGCCATGAATCATGATCACCATTTACCACTCCCACCACCTTCATCATCATCATCAACTTCATCAAGATCGTCAATTTTCAAAACCTAGGCTAAAATTCATTCATTTTACCCCCAAATTAATTTTCAATCTGTTACTCATCATTCTTCAACTTCAGCTACGCCGACCTTGCTTTCGGAAGATTCACACACCATTTCACCAAGGTACTCATCTTCAGTAACTTTTTTTTTTTTTTTTTGGTTTTAAATTTGAGTATTTTACCTTATTCTTCCTTCATTTTTCGAATTGCTTAATTCATTGTTTACTTGGTCAAACTATCTTTGAAAGATTGGGGACTAGTAAGTGTTAATCAAGATCCCTAATTTAAATATTTTAACTGGTACTAGTAGAATCTTTATCTCTGATTGTCAAAATAATTATCAATTGTCCCTTTTGTGTCACCAATTATATGTTTAAGATTCCATTTGGAGTATGGACCACCTATTCGAGGATGACTTTTATGCTTTAGAAGGGTGACTTCCGGAACGACTACCACAAAGCTACTGACTTTTCATGTAAATCAATTAAAGTTCCAAGCCTGATTGGATTCTGAAAGGAAAAGAGGATGTAGTTGCAAGGTATAATCCAAGAAAAAGACTTCACCATACCTTCAAGGACCACTTGTCTCAAATGGGTGGTCTTTTGCTTTTGGGTCTTTTGTCTAAAAACTACTAATGTTGACAACAATAACAGGAAAGGCAGCTTGAAATTGCTTGCACAAAGCTACTGACTTTTCATGTCCTTTCTCCACCATATCATTTTAATTTTTCAAAATTTGGGGCTTATATTGTCTTAGGACTGGTCTTGCTATTGAGCCACTTCCATAGTTCCATCATCAAAGAGTTTAAGTGACTGAGAGAGAGAGAATGACAGCCATTATCTGTGATGTCATTGCAAACATCTTGGGGGATTATGGCAGTTCAGGCATTGAAAAGCTTGTGTGCTACTTGGGTGGGAGGCCTGAACTGAGCAAGCTTGAGAATACAATGAGTATGATCCAAGCTTGGCTTGTTGATGCTGAGCGGCAAGGTGACGGTGAGGGCGAAGTTGTGGTCAAAGAGTGGCTCAAAGGGCTCAAGCGCATACTCTATCGACTGGAGGACTTGTTGGAAGAGATTGCAATGGATGAAGCAGATCAGGATGAGCAAATGCTTTGGGGTAAGCTTCCTAAGCGGTTATGTACTTTAATTCCATTCTCTAGAATAAACCGGAAAGCAGTCCAGAAGACTAAAGATATCATGGAGGAGTTGGAAAACTATACATGGCAAATGAGGAACCTTAACTTTGGGCTTGGGGTGGTACCATGTGTAGTTGGACGGACTACTAGCAGAGAAACACACTCTTTCGCAGTACAGGAAGAGGTGATTGGAAGAGATGAGGATAAAATTAAGGTTGTGCAGATGCTTTTTGATTCGGATTGTGCCGAGAAAACTGTTTCTGTCATCCCAATTGTTGGGATTGGTGGGTTGGGAAAAACTGCTTTGTGCCAACTCGTCTTTAACGATGAAAATGTTAAAAAGCGTTTTGAGTTGAGATGTTGGGTTTGCATCTCTGCAAACTCTAGCTTAAAAGAGCTAGTAAGAAAAATTCTTGAATCCATGACTGATGGTGCTTATCATAGCTTGAACATGGAGCAGCTTCAAATCCGCCTTCGGGATGCTGTTAATGATAAAAGATACTTGCTTGTATTGGATGATATATGGCATGAGGGCAAAGAGATGTGGGATGATTTGAAGAATTTGCTGCGTGGTAGTAAACACGGAAGCAAAATAATTGTGACCTCGAGGTCAAGAGTAGTAGCTCAAAACATGGGCACTGTTGAACCCTATGAATTGAAAGGCCTTCCAGAGAACAACTCCTGGGAGTTGTTTAGAAGGCTAGCATTCAGAGAGGGACATGAGCTGAGGAATCCAAATCGGGCAAGAATTGGCCAAGAGATCGTTAAGAAGTGTGCTAATGTTCCACTCATTATCAAGACTGTTGGTTGCCTTCTTCAGTCTATGGATACTGAGAGGGAATGGGAATATTTCCAGCACAAGGGGCTGACGATGGTGGAACAACATGAAAGCAGCTTCTTGTCAGCTTTGAAGCTGAGCTACAACCACCTTCCAGCAAAATTAAAGCCATGCTTCGCAATTTGCTCCCTGTTTCCAAAGAATCATCTGTTCTCGAAGGAGGATCTTATTCATCTTTGGATGGCCCAGGGATTCCTTGGGACAGCTCATGGAAATGATTGCCCAGAGATTGTCGGTCATTCATATTTCATGCAGCTTCTCAGGAGATGTTTCTTTCAAGATGTTGTCAGAGATTCTTATGGTGAGATAATCAGGTGTAAGATGCATAATTTGGTGCACGACTTGGCACACCGTGTGGCAGAAGAAGAAACTCTGTTAGTAGATGGGCTTGCAGTGACACAGCACACCCATAGCAATAATTGGCATGTGAGCATTTCCATTGGCTCATCAGGGGAAGCTCCATCATGGCTTCTTGAACTCAAGCAAATTCGGTCTCTTCTTCTCTTATCACGCAATACTAGAATAGATGCCAATGAAGTCTTTTCAAGTTTAACATGCTTACGTGCACTGGATTTGGGTGAGTCAAACTGTAAAATCCTTCCAGATTCGATACAGGAGCTCAAGCACTTGAGGTACCTCAAATTTGCAAGCCCCCTTAAATGTCTTCCAGAGTGCATCACAAGGCTGCAGAACTTGCAGACATTGGATTTCCGGGGATGTCATGAACTTATGGAATTGCCAAGGGGCTTTAGTAAACTGATCAATCTTAGGCACTTGCACAATAGAGATGGACAGTTGGTTGATTTTCCACCTCATTTCGGGCAATTAACATCTCTGCGAACATTAGATAAGTTTATTGTGGGAGATAGTAATGGGTTAGATGCACTAGCTAACTTGAAAAATGTTGCTGGGTGCTTAAAAATATGTATTGTAAAGTGTTGTGGGGCTGCCATCGAAGGAATTTTGAAAGACAAGAAGCTAAATGAGCTAAGTATAGAGTGGTCATCATCATACGACGAAACAGTTGAAGTTACTGAGTCAGCATTAAATTGTTTGCAGCCGCCTCCATCTCTGAAACGTCTAGGAGTTGCGAATTGGAGAGGAGTTAGGTTTCCAAGTTGGGGGATGAATGACCTCCCTGACTTGCTCCCTAACCTTATTTCTATAGAAATTGAGGATTGCAGGAGATGCCAAGATCTCCCACCCTTCAGTCGGCTGCCTCATCTTGAGTCTCTTTATCTTAGGAGCCTCAATGCCCTGGAATGCATGGAGTTTGGTGGGTATAATAATGAAGCTTCTTATGCAACAGCAATAGCACACTTTCCATCCTTACAGACGCTGGAGTTGGAAAATTTGCCTGAGCTAAAAGGGTGGTCAAAGGTGGAGAGAAATGATAATTACTATCAACAAATGCTTCCACGGCCTTCTTTCCCTCTTCTTTCTGTACTGATTATAAGAAATTGCCCGAAGCTGATCTCAATGCCTGTCGCACCAAAGCTCGAGTCACTGGAAGCAAAGATAATCGACGAAAAGCTGCTGAGCAGTCTTCTTTGTGCACAGATTGAGTCAGCATCGTCAACATCATCAGCTCTTTCTACATTAAGGAGCATGAAGCTTGGGTCAGTTCAGAAGCTAGAATCTCTCTCAATCAATCTATGTTCACTAGAGGACTTAGAGATCACGAACTGCAGAGAATTGACCAATATGATCGTGCAATCTCCAACGTCTCTCCGGCGACTTAGCATTACTAGATGTGGCAGATTGAGAGATATATCCTATGCACTGCAGCATCTCTCCGTCCTTGAGGAATTGAGCATCAACAAGTGTAATGAGTTGGATTTGGAGAATATGATGGATGATGATAATGGTGGTGCCAGATCGACATCTTGGCAAGGCTTGAAGAGCCTCCATTCCTTGACACTGTGGGGAATCGCGAAACTGGACACGCAAGCACTGATGGGCGTCGCCTGCGTCTCAACACTTTGTGACCTTTCTATTCTGGATTGCCCTCAATTGACAGCACTCCCACAATCATTCCGTCAACTCACCTCCTTACAGAGACTCTGTATTAGGGAATGCCCAGAGCAGGAGATTAGGTGTCAGTGTCCAGATGGCCAAGATTGGCCCCTCATACAACACATCCCTCATATTCATCTAGGGTGGCCCTCATCATGTTAGTGAGTGCATTTCTGAAGTGTAGATTAGATGATGTGGATTGTATTCAAGGAAATGTGTATCCAACTGCTTAACTTCAGATTTGTTTGATATGAAATCTCTTTTTAATTGTTGCTAATTTTGGGTAGAAAACTGGTTAAATCTGAATGTGGTATGTGTTTAAATTTGGGATTCATGGTTAATAAATTATCTTGTGTTTTAGTTCCCTATTTTCAATGATCTCAGGCTTTCATAACTCAATCATTTACCTGTCATGATTCCATACTTGATTGTATCAGAAACTTCTTTGTTTTGAGATCCTTCCGGAACCTGATCTCATGTGGGCTCTGAACAGCTGTTGATAATAATGCTCCTCGTGCTGAGCATATGCTGAGAACTCAAAAGAAGAATACAAGTTTTTAGTGCTTAAGAGCGGATTCAGGATAAAAGAAATGATTGGAATGCTGCAGATCTCATGCTCATCACTCAGGTATAAATCTGTTATTTGGGTTTTCTTTCTTTACCCCAAAGAAGAGTAATGTTATATACTTGTATGATTGACTAATTGCGCAATATTGTATTTTGTAGTTCTTGATCAGAAATGAGTTCTTGGTATGCATTGGTAGTATTAGTTCATTGTCATAGTTGATGCGTTAAGCAAAGACCTTCATCACTAGTCTTCTTAGCTTTATCACTGTAGTTTACCATCTTTGTTGAGGTATTCATGTAGAAAAACTTCTTGACAGTTCTAATTCATACTACGTACAACTTTCATAGTTAGTTTTGCAACTTTCATGCCATTACTGTCTTCTGCAGCAGTGTAGTGTATATTCTGATTAGATGAGGCATGTATTGGTAAGTGGGCTCCCAGAAACCCACTTGGGGAAAATAATCCTGATGTATTTCTTGGCAAAAAATAAAAAAATATTTATTTGTTAAGGAAAGTGCCCCACTTAGCTAACAAAAAGGAACCCAGTTGAATCTTGACTGGTGAAAGAGAAAGAGTCGCAGTGGAAAACAGTGCCGCAAGTTCTTCTTCGTTCTGCCTCTGTTTTATGCAATTGCTGCTTTACATATAAATTCTTTGGTGCAATTGAATTATTAAATAACAGAAACCAGGGCATTTGTTATCATATATTTATGTAGCTGTGGTGTGTGAATTGTTTGATTTTTTTACTGAGTTTCTTATTCTAAATTGATTTAGAAATTAGGGTTTCTAATTGGTTTAGGAATTATATGGTTTATTAGTTTAAGACTATTTTTATGAATTTTCGAGTGGAACTTGATTATAATATAAATGAAAGTGATTTATTTCTCAAGAAGATGTAAGCGGAAGTGATTAGCCAATTTCATAGTGCAAGGGAAGAATTATCTTAGTTGTATTATATCTAATATTTATGATTTAATAACTATTTACATTCGGAAAAAAAAAATTAGGTAATGAATACTTTTTTTAATTTTTTTTAAGTGTGCATCCCCTCTGTTATTTTTCTAGATCCGCCACTGATCCGACATTGCTTCTGGAAGTTTCAAATATGGAAATTGCTTAGCCAGATTTTGCAGGTCTAGCACTGTTGATCGATGCTAGATCTTTCACTCGCGTACTTTATCAAACTTAGAGGGTCTGTAATCCCATGACACAAAGACCAGAGGCTTCCCCCTCACTTTTGTACATCTCAGTATGTAGATGATCTCACTGGTAAAACTTATCCAAGAACATGTAAAGCTCTTGCGACTTAATGAATGATGATGCTTCTTATTGACCGAAAAAAAAAAAAGACCAGAGGCTTTGAAATTCTAAAAATTTTAATCATTTGTCCCCAAGCTCATATTTCTGGTTTTTAGAAGTTTGATTGAAAATTTTAGAAGTTCAAAGCCTCTGGTCTTTAAGTTTGATTAAAAATTTCGGGCTCTTTTAAGTTTGATTAAATTTTTAATCGTTTTGAATTTGAATTTTGAGTCCGTTTTTGCATCCCAAAAGCGGGCGAATCGGGCTAATTTTTATCAGGTCTAAGCCAATACTAAATACCTAACAACTGAAAAAAAAACCAAAGGCCATCAAAGGGAGGGATAATAAGGTTTTACAAGTTCAAGAGTAGGTTCTGAGTCTTCTGACTCCTTTTTTTCCCCGGGTAAGACCCATCAAACTTACCGGCTAATCGAAAGGTTAAAAGAAAATCATGCATCAAATGGCATGTTATGTTGGTTCTAATCCTTTACGCACTTTAGTTTAAAAAAAAGCTTACCAATACAAGATTAATTTGTGTATCGTACGGGGTATACACTAGTAAGAGAATTAAAGTATGGATCTTATTAAGAGCAAATTCTTGTATTAAAAAGAAAAGGAAAGAAAAAAACATTGGATTGCTGAAGATCTCAGGCTCCTCAGGTATTTGTCATTTGGGTCTGCTTTTTCTATGCGGCCTAGGAACGGTTATGTCATTTACATTCATAATTGACTAATTGCGTGATATTGTATTTTGTAGTGTTTGATCCTATTATAGACTCGTACTGTTATAGTTATAATTTGGTAAGCAATTATTTAAAAAAAAAATTAGGATATATTAAGGAAAATTGAACTACATTAATCTCAAGTTTGGCCATTGAACCAAAAATTATCCCGAGTTTTGATGTTTAATCTGAAAATGAGCCCGCTTTTGACAACGTTACTATCCTGTCAACTTTTAGCCTCATGTGAGAGAGGTTTAGGGCATGGGTTATGTAGAATATATACAATATGTCATCGATTTACCCGACGGAATAGTTATATGGTCAATAATGGGATCATTTTCGGAATAAGCATCAAAACTTGAGATCAGTTTTGATTGAACTCCCAAACTAAGATTATTGTAGGCCAATTTCCATATACTATTAGTCTATTAATCACGATTCACGAAGGTTGAGAGTTGAAATTTATCCTAATCGAAGGGGTAACCACATAAAGTTAAATTTTCAAATTCATGTTTTTATTTCTCATCTTATTTCAACTTCCTTCTTACTAATAGGGGAAGAGGAAACATCGGTGAAAGTGTAATGTGAATGGGAGAAGTAGAAAGTGTTATTTGATAAGATGGATCATAGAAGGAGAAAAAGCTAGTAGGTCATGCACAAATCAGAAATAAATGATCAGAGTGTGTGGAAAGTTACAGGTGAAAAAGAGGGGTAATTGAAGGAAAATTGATAAAGAGAAAGTAAATTTTAACTTCCTTCTTACATAAGGTTAAATTTTTTATATTTATGTTTTTATTTGCCGTCTTATTGTAACTTCAACTTCCTTCTTACTAATAGGAGAAGAGGAAGCATCGATGAAAGTGTAATATGAATGGGAGAAGCAGAAGTAGAAATTGTGTAATGTGAATGGGAGAAGCAGACGTAGAAATTGTGTAATGTGAAAGGGAGAAGCAGACGTAGAAATTTGCATTGATAAGATATATGGAGAACTAGTAGGTCCTGCACAAGAAGCATTAGAGTATGTGGAAATTTACGGGCGAAAGAGAGGGGAAATTGATGAAGAGAGAAAATTTTCTACACCACTTGTCCTGTTTCTTTCTTTTTGGCAAAGAATTGTCTAGTTTCAATGCATTATTACATCGACTCAGAGGTACTCCAATAATGTGGAAATTGGTGGAAACTGTCTACCACCAGGGCTTAGGACATCCCCATCAAAGGGGTTTATGGGAGGGGTTTGTGTCATGCCACCTCACCATCCCACAAACCTCCAACCCACAAAGCTCCCACAAACCCCATCTTTCCATTGAAAACAACCTCAAAGTTTTTTTTAACTCGACAAACCTCTTTCTTGCTTTTTCATTTTTCATTTTTATAAAATTTACAAAGCTGGTTTGAATGTGAATGGAGAACTCAAACCCCAAACTTTCAAACCTCCATAACCATAAACCCCTATTCCCGTTGAAGGTTTGAAGGGGGATTGAGAATTCAAACCCCTCCGTTAATGCTTTGATGGGGATGTCCTTACTGGCTTTATATGAAAGCAACCCACACCGTCCATTAGTCTTATATTACCACAATTCCATCATGGAATTTGCTTTCATGTTTGTAGTTTTGTTAGAATTTAGTTAAATATTTTCTATTTTTTTTTCAAGAGGGAACTACCATGTTGGCTCGGTTTTGTTATAACTTAGTTGGCAATCATGTTTTGGCTCGGTTTTGGTTGGGTCATTTTAAGTTGAAAATTAGTAAATAGCATCACTATAATGTATATACATGGACATTACTTATATATAAACAAGTAGAAAATAAACTTTTGAAAGGATGTAGAATTCGACTAAATTAAACGAAGGGTAAAGATGAAATGAACAAAGCTTATCGACATTGTATATCACTCTCGAAAATAATACTTACTTGACTTCTTAAAAATAAACGTAAGCAAGAACTTATCTCTAAATTGTTAAAAATTATCTCCGAGTCGGGTTGTCTAATGATTAGAGAATAAATTGGAGTAATTTGGTAAAGGTAATAATTGAAAAACAAATAAAGAAAGACCGGGAAAAAAACGACTCTTCATTGGTAGCACAAAAGAAGGAAACTCAACAGAAATTATATCACTAAATATTCTATGAGGTGGCCTCATGTATGAGGCCACATATACACGTCATCAACTATCATACGCTAAACCGTACCATCTCTTTTTCTTCTCCACAAACTAGCAGATCATCATAGCAGCCCGTGAACTTCAGATCCATGGCCTCATCTCGCTCCTCATGCTCTCCCCTCTACTCCGATCTCCTCTACCTCCTGCTAATGTGCTCATCGTCGCTGGTCGCCGATGAGTCTAGCTTTCCCGGCTGCCATTAATGATATAAGATAAAGTACGGATGTGGTAGAGTGCGATTTCTGATGAGAACAATGGAACTCCTTGTTCGTTGTTCATCCAAATTAAAGAAGAGGAGTGAGTGATGGATCATGGCAAGATAAGAAGGTGCTTGAGGAGCAGCAACCAATGAGGTGAATGAAGAAAAGCTTTTAAAAAGTTGAATGACATTATTTTCG
>BSSO01003629.1:0-16116 GCA_030267885.1 Mesembryanthemum crystallinum | reverse complement strand
CCTTCAAATGGTGTTAATTCATTCTTTGTATCCCTCATATATATTGATAATACTCAAATACCATGTGAAAGAACTATTGAACTCAACCAAACACTTAATATGATGGTTAGAGGTTCAAATAATAATTTTAATTATTATAATTTCAACTAGGGTGAATTTCAACAATTTAAAAATAATAATAATAAGATACTCAAGCTTTGCCCAACTAATTTCATGGGCAACAAAGTTAACGGTTAGGAAAACCTCCAATGACCTTAAAGGAATTATTTATTTTGTTTATTTTTGTTGTAAAAGATCGAGGAACAATATTCAACATATGTCGAAAGGTTTCGAGCATATATTCTCGATTACTCTCCTAAACTTTACTAGCTCAACTAGTTAATACTCATGCTTTTTTCAAATTATATGACTATCATTCTAATTAAATTAAGAAAAAAGGAGCTTCTTAGTAATTACTAATCTAACTTGTCATGCTTTTGAAAAACACAAAATATTATATCAGGCGACCTGATATAACAGGCGTAATGTAATGCTAATCTATAAAATGGTAGTAGTAAGCCAAACAATGATACTGATGACTAAAAACTAGAATCACGTTTTTGTTTTACCCAATACCTCTCCAGTATTGTTTTTTACTTACACAGTACTATTTTTATTTATCTAGTACTCGCCTAATATATCAGGCGGCCTGATAAGAGAATGATTGTTTGGGAAAATGAAGATACATGTGTATCAACTATCAATCACTATGTAAGGTCTCAATCTCTAAAATCAAAAAAAATCAAAAAAAATATACACTACATAGGGTATATTGTCCCCTTGTCCTCTTTAATGGTGTCGATAACTTGTTAAAGGAAAGGATATCTTAAAAGAAAGCTTTGCAGATCTTCAGATTATACCAACATGTGATAGAGAATTTCTTGACTGAGTCTAATAACTATACTCACTTTCTAAAAGCAGATTATCAATGATTTAATGAAGCTAATAATTAATTACTTATTTATAACTGTTAACTGCTCTGCTCCCACTACATTATTAAGCTAATCTACTCCAGTTTAAGGAATTTAAACTATATCTAGATAGTGAGCTATCCCCATGTACATGTACTAATCCATATACTAATCCAGATTTTCACTAATTAAGGAAAGTGGAAAGAAGCCACATCTAGCTAATAGAGTACTTAATTTGAAGAATTGATTATTACGTACTCCATCTTTCAACACAACACAAAAGATACGAAAGAAAAAGAAGAAAGAGTCAAAGTGTCAAACTTGGTTGACACATAAAATAGTACTATATTACTACCTTTGTTTTTGCTAATTAAAAATTATGCTATATACATATATATATATATATTAATATATAGAAAAAGAGACCCTCCTTTTCTTTATTTCCCCTTAATGGCGTACCAAAACTTAAAATACCTTTTTCTCTTAATCATGATTATCACCTTCCGATCTTTTGTTTTTTTAATTAATCATCATTGATTGTGGAGTAATTAAATTATAATTGGGAGCTCAAAAGTCAGAGTAATCATATAAATGTTTTGTGTGATTTAATACTACGTCACTATTAAGTTCATGCAAGCATCATAGTAATTTTTACTCTACTATTACTTCTTTTGCATTTACTGTTTGCCTTAGCCTAAGCCCCAGCCCCCTTCCTTATTGCCGCAACTCAACCCTTGATAATAAGGGTTAAAAAGGGTGTACAATTTGTTTATTCCTGAGTGCACCTATAAGTGAAACATTGTTATTAGTAGCACCAAAGCCACTAATTTCTGTTGTGAATAGTTGGTTGGCTTTGCGAAGGCTAGAATGACGACTATGTACGAGTAATTATTATTGTTCCGTGTTCTTTTAGAATATTTATTTTTAACAATACCTAGTCATAATCCTTTAAAATATTTCTTTTTACATGACATTTGGAAGTGATGATGTACAGTAATTATTTGAGCCACGCAGAAAATGATGATGAAGGAAGAGGGACATTTATGGAGTATAAAGTCGAAATCGATAAGATTGGCCAATTTGGTCAAAATCTTAAATGGGCCTGAGAAGTGGGAGCCTTAAGACAAGGCCCAGAACAAGAACCTGAGCATGAGCAACCCAGCATTGGCTGCACTGAGCATCGCCAACATAATCTGAAGAAGATGCCGTGATATTTAGACCCAAACTCTGTTTGTGGGCTCAAAAAAGGGTGGCCCAAAGCATAGAAGACCAAATTTATGATACGCCGGTTAACGGGTCCCAGATTGGTGAAATGCGTGGATTTAGACTATTGCTACATCCATATCCATATTAGATATGGATGGCATCAACATCAGGTGGGCCCCACACTCTAATGGGATATTAATACTACAAATGGGATAAATGAAAATTCGTAAAACATAATTTTAAATATAGATAGAGAGTATACCGATAGAGTATAAAATTTGTATATGAATAAATTCCATCCATATCATATATGGATGTAGCATTACTCGTGAATTCATGGCTTCATCCTTGCCCCTTGTTGGTTGTCAATTTTTATTTTAATTTTTTAATTGAAGATCATTTTCTGAAAGCACTTCTTTTTGTTTTTAATTTTCTATTATCAATTTTAAAAAATAAACAGATAACTGTAAGTATAAAAAAAGAAAATCATTTTTAAATTCAATTTTTACAAATAGAAAATTCAAAAGCAAAACCTAATATAGGAATATAAAGTTCAAAATTGAGATTGTACAGCACATCCACAAAAATTTATACAGTTTTTGTATTATTTTTTCCCCTTAATGTCACTTTTATTCACATAGTTAGTTCAATTGTGGGTGGAACCATAAGTTAAGACTAGTTGCATTTGCAGCGGATTGATCCATAAAGAGGTAAAGTATTCTCAACATGCGTGGTCGGGTTGTTGACATGGTTAGTAAAAGATACAAATTCATAAAACTAAAATACTCCAGACTTCCACTTCCACTTCCACTTCCACTTCCACTGTACAGCTCCTCCTCTAAAAGAGTAAAAGTGCTGAAGAGTGCCGAAAAAGCGGCCGTGAAAAACCACGTGTCCCGGGTGAATGACGCGTAAAATACGTGCACAAAATTGTAACCACATAAATATTAGTACTACTACTTACTGTACATCATATTACTACTTATGTGATATGTGATGTGGCAGATGAGAAAAGTGAAGTGGCTAATCAAAGAAGCTGGATTCTAAAGGCAAGAATGCGACAACTGAGTCTGACTGACAAGGAAGACAGTGGGGTTGAGGTTTTGAGGTTTGAGGTTTGAGGTTTGAGGTTTTAGGCATATTCTGTGTTTTGGCTTAAACAGCCAGCTGCAAACACACTGGAACTGAATCCTCCTCTTAGACACCATCCAAATAACGGCACTCACTTGGAATAAAACACGTTTATTGTGTTTTTCTTTTCAATAAATTGGTGGTAACAATTAAGATATGTGTAAATGAGTATCAAACCATGTCTACAATTAACTCCAGCTACTTTTACAACTAAACTTTTGAATGAAAAATTTGGGTGAAGAAACTTGTTTAAAATTGAATTGTTGACTTTAAAACATTTGTTTATAAACCAACTACGTTCTAGAGTAATTTATTACAATGAATAACTAACTGGTCAAATAAATCAGACAGTTCAACAAACTCACCGAAAAGCTAAGGCCTTGTTTGGCAATCAGCTGGTGGCTGGTAGCTGGTTCGATTAGCTGGTTGTTGATAGCTTGTTGTATTACCTGATTTGACTAGCTTGTGGTATGTGGCTTGTTATAAAATATGTTTGGTAAAGTTAGCTGGTTATCAGTACTTGGTAATATGTAAAATGACAAATAAAGACATGGGTATAATTTAGGTAAAATTGGTTGGGGTGTAATTATTGCCAATATTGGGGTAAGATGGTCATTTTGAAAAGAGAAATTCAACAAGCCAATGCAAAAAGCTACCCCCTTAGCTTTTCCAAGTTAGATTGTTTGGGTCCAACAAGCCATCTAACAAGCTGGTTACTAAACAAGCTTTATTGTTTTTTCAGATTGTCAAATAGTCAAACAAGCTGAAAATGCAACAAGCTAGCTCAAAAAGCTAGTGTCCAAACAAGACCTAAAAATCAAATATGGGCCATATGTCCATACTATTTTCAAGTTTTAGATCAACGTACATACCAAGTGAATGCCAATTTATGGGTCCAAATAAGATTGTGGGTTCACATTTGCTGATTACAAGCAGCAAAATTGCCATTTTTACCCTTCAAAGAAGCCAAAATGGCAACCTCTACAATCAAAGTACTTCTAGTACGGTTATTAAAGGGACATCTATACATAACTTCCAAAAGATGTCTTTCTCACTCTAATAACACTTTCTCTATCTTTTATCATTGTACCTAGACCTTGCCAATTGGAGGGGTAACAATTGTGGATAACACCTAGTACCCAATAATAATGCAACAAAGTTAGATTAGAGCAACAAAGCATATGGCCTAGACCCCTAACACCCCTCCCCCTCTTCACTTTTTGGTAAATCGTGGTATCCTTTCACTTTTGCCTATTGTAAGAGATAAGAGCAGTAAAAGCACATTTTCTTTATGCTGCACAAATTTAAAACACCATTTTCCTAAAGGCTTATGAAACTGAGACACATATTTATTGAAGGCAGACTGAAGAAAAGAGAAAACCATTCATCCTACAAAGTGGAGTTAGAATAGTCACTCCTTGGTTCAACTTTACTTGAAGACTTAAAGAGTAATTTACATGCAAGTAGATTTGATCCTGATAACTTTACCCTTCAACTATAGGGAAAATATCAGATGAGGCACATTGATATATTAGTCCGTCCTCAAAAAAAGATATTAATAAACAAAAAACTCATACTAGGTAAGAAAAAAGTGGTACTCAATAGAAAAAATGGTATTGAGATACGCATAATATAAGACAGACTGTCAACTCTATTATCCATGTGATATACCCCCACCTCTACTCCAAATACTCAAATATTGATTGCACAAAATGAAGCAAAAAGACATAACATATGCTCTTTTCATTCCAATCCTACCCTTTTCATTTTGCTCTCCCTTTTCCTTACCTATGTTAAGAAACGAAAATATATAAAATTAAATAAAACTTCGTTTATGCTTATATTTAAACCTCTCAAATGCGCCAATGCATTGGATTTTGAGCTTGCTCTGTCTTGGATTGAGTCATAGGTCAAATTTACAAATGTGTTAAAACTCAAATACAAATCGAGTCAACTTTTAACAAGTGTACTTACATGTTCAATTCAAAATATCTCTCTCAAATATCTGAAAAAGAACAAAAATATCTCCACCATTCCCCATTAGACCATATCAAGACCCTTTTTTGAATCCTTCTAGAAAAAGAGAAGGATTGGCACTAACCATCATTTGAGCATATGCTTATTATATGGAGTAGTATATAATTGCCACATATACGTATCAAGAAAAGGACCCCTATTGGCTACGAATTTAACTTAATCTAAGCAAGTTTAGTCACTCGAAATGGACACGTATTAAGCAGCTTTGATATTAGTGGATTCCACAAAGACCTTTTTGTCCCCTCTCCAATATCAGCAAGACCCATCCCTATCCATAGTAAACCTGAGAACACCAAGTATTGGCAAATCCCAACTCAACACGTGTCCTGTTTTTTTCCTTAAAATGTCCAAAGTTGCCCCCTTTGGTACGGACACGTGTTATTTACCCACATAACCCAGCTGTACCTTATTTAGCATCTAAAAGGACAAATAAAGGTCAGAGAAATTAGAAAACTTAATTCTATGCATAAAGGACCTACAGTTTTCATAGCACTGTTTTTCACTAAAACTAGGATCTCATTAAGATTCCGCGTTCTACCCGCTACGTAACACGTGTCCTACAAACAAAATCCACAACATCACACACTCCTATTTTTTTTATTAGTTGCTGATATATATACTAACAACTAACAACAATGTGTTTGAACAACTCAGCTGCTTGTTAACAAACTAGCTAGAGACACTTGCGTACCACTTTACTAGCTCCCTATCAAATATAAACCCAGAGTTAAGTACACATTCAGAGCTCCATTTTACCACATTTCAAACTTACCATTTTTACCTTTCAAAANAAAAAAAAAAAAAAAAAAAAAAAAAAAGAAGCTCCATTTTACCACACCACATTATGAATTATGGACATGAGCAATGCTCTGACCCGACTGCCCTCTGGTCGTCGAACCACGGGGCGGATACGCTCTCATCAGCGCAGAAGGCGTCATCGGACGACGAGATCATATTGGCAGCTAGCTGTCCGAAGAAGCGGGCAGGGAGGAAGAAGTTCAAGGAGACTAGGCACCCGGTTTACAGGGGAGTGAGGCAGAGGAATGGGAACAGGTGGGTTTGCGAGCTGCGCACCCCGAATAACAAGTCTAGGATATGGCTTGGGACCTACCTCACTGCTGAGATGGCAGCAAGGGCCCACGACGTGGCTGCATTGGCACTTAGGGGCCGCTCAGCTTGCCTCAACTTCGCTGACTCTGCATGGCGGTTGCCTGTCCCTGCATCGACAAGCACAGAGGATATTCAGCGGGCAGCAGCTGAAGCAGCGGAAATGTTCCGCTCACAAGAGTCGGAGGTGACTTTTGAGAGCAGCAGCTCAAGAGTTAATCACTATGATGAGGTTTGTACGAGTCAGATTCAGATGAAGGATGCAACTAACTATGAAGCTTTATCAGGCAATGCTACTGCTTATATGGACGATGAGGCAGTGTTTGACATGCCAGGTTTACTTACTAACATGGCTGAAGGACTCATGCTCCCACCTCCTCATACTCCATATGGTGATTTCACAATGGATGACACAGAAAGTGATTATGAAGTCTCGTTGTGGAGTTACTCCATTTGAAGTAAGGATAGTAGGGCATGGAGTTTATTTCGCATGGAAGTAGAATAAAGATAGTAGGGCATGGAGTTTATTTCGCATGGAAGTAGAATAAAGATAGTAGAGCATGGAGTTTATTTTGCATGGAAGTAGAATCTAGGAGTGGATATGCTGCATTCAATTCTATTTTTTTTCCTGTCCTTGTTCTTATTTTTAGGGGCATGGAAACTGAAGGAAGATAATGTACAAGAGATTCTTTGCTAGAGTAGATCTTTTTCTTCTAAGATCACTGAAAGTAGAATGATTAGAGTGAGAATGCAAGGAGGAGCATTCAAGATTGTAATGGTGGGATTTGCAAATTGCTGCACGTTAAGAAGCACAAATGACTAAATACATCAAAGAGGAGCTTGAAGCAACAATAAGTAGTTTTACCTCTTGAAAGTTGTCAAGAGTGCCAGCTCCAATGAGGTTTCTGAAACACCGGAGACAGTTTGAGGTTGGACAAAGAATGATCATCACTTCATTAAGCTGCACAGATGGCGTGACCACTGAAAGTTGTGTCCCTGGTTGATGAGGACAATGAAAAAAAGTTTAGCCATACCAATACTAAGGAGCAACTTAAAAAACGACATGCGAGGACACAGAAGGTTGACTGAGTTGGATCACCAACACAGACAACAGAAGCATGGTATATTCAGACTAACATCTTACTCTGATCAAACAAAAATTCAAAAGTTAGATTACTAGGCAAAACTCTTGCTCCATGTTTCCAGTCATAGTGAGAGGCTTGGTTGTTATCACTATGGTCACTCAGAACTTGCAGCAGAACTTTTTAAGTCACAACTGACAAAGATAATGACAGAGTGACAGGTGAGCGACTGAGTTGTGAGTAAGTAGTGAGTGAGGAAGTGAGCAAGCAAACAAATTAATGTGTGTGCATGTGGGGAGAAAACTACCACCGTTAAATCTGTTTTTTATGTACCTGAGTCACTATCAGTTCCTCCTATTATTAAATAGGAGCTTAATGTGTGTATGGGATAATATAGAAATGGATTTGATTATCAAAAGATGTTGCTTTGTAATCCCACTGAGTAGAGCAAAAACTAGATACATAATACAGAAACAACAATGATGATGAAGTGATGACAACAACAATCACTGCAGATTAAAGTGTACATAGGTTATAGCCTTATGTTCAGGAATTGCCGTACCCTTTACAAACTTCCAGGATAAATTCTCCACAGAGCAATGACCAAACTTTATAGCTTATGGTAGCATAAATAGAATCAGAACTTCCTCCTGTCACAGGCAGCAAGAACAACAAGTATCATGAAGAAAGTCTTATAATTTGGTAAACGGCACATATTAATGTTAAGAAAGACATATTTATAATGCTAGAATGACGACATATATTCATGACAAGAAGAGCTCAATCCTACAATGATATAGGGTTGGGTTTACCTACATTGAAGCTAGCACAAAGCTGTAAAGTGTGAAAGTAAGTATTCGGTACTCGGTATACAATGTTGATGCTTCCCAAATAATTTCCTTACAAGCACTAACACTGAGCACTGATGTAATGAAAAAAATGATCTCAACATGCTATTACCCCAGTTAATCAGAAAGATCAATTCTCCCACATAAACAAAGTGTAAGCTTCAAACTACACAATCCTTCACAATTAATACATGTCATTTGTTTTGCAAAGCTGCTAGTCTATTACTAGTAATTCAAATTTAGCTGTTGCATAACTCAAGCAAAGACCACCAAACTGGACCCCAAGCACCTAGTTTAGCGAATCGAGCTCTGTTGAGTTACATTAGCCCAACAAAGAATGTGATGCATTATTGACAAATATATTGACAATTAGAATCCCCTTGGTTATTTGTTCATAATTTTGCCATGAGAGCACATAACCAGAAACATGAAATCAAATGTGCTTTTCCTTTTAAACCCACAAAACCCTTGATCAACAACAATAAGAAGAAAACGAATCCCAAAATCCAAACGCTATAATTCAATTCGACTGAACATTCAAACCCCAGATATTTCAACAATCTTCACTCAATTGAAGCAACAGCAGAAAATTTTCTTCCACTAATGTTCAGTTTCTAAACGGCGAGTAAATCAACTGATCAGTCCAAATCGCAAAATCTTCAAATTAAGGGCTCGATTCCAAAATCAACAATCGATAAATCCAGAAAAAAAGAAAAGAAAATGGAGAAGAGAGAGAAATACCAGGAAAGTTCTGGAGACTTCTTAGAGTGACGACGGACGGCCATGGAGCACGAATTGAAAAACGCCAAATACCCCCGTCTTTCTCTCTCCTCTCTCTCTCTCTCTCCAAAAAAGGCTCCAGGTGTGGTGTGAGATGTGTGTTGTCCACACTCCACGCATCGCAATCCTTGGGTCCACTTACAATGGGGAAGGGAAGGGGGTTTGGGCAAATGGGCCACCAGCTTGAACAACAACAAATTTTTTCGCCTAGTCCGTACACTCCATCCAGATTCACAATCTCGATTTTGGGCCCATTGCCTTGCTTAGTACATTGAGAATGGAGGGACTAGGGAGTAAGATCAATCCAAATCTTCCTAGGGAAATAGGTTGATTTCAACTATATGTATTACTCTAGTACTCGCTCTGTTGATTAATGAAAGTTACGCAATACGTTCGTATATGAAAGTCAAGGGCAATTTTGTCATTTTCTTCTCTCGTTAAATCTTGTATCCAATAGTAAGTGGCATGCACCTTCTTTATCGAATGGAGGGAGTACTATTAATTTTGATGACTATATGATCATTTTGGACAAAAAAAAATAGCACTATAAATATAAGTTGTGGAGCTCTTTTTGCCTATGAGCTTTTGTTTTTTCAAAAAATAACTAAAGTTGCTAAAAAAAAACCATTATCCAAACAAAGCTTTTTTTAGCTAAAAAATAAAATATTAAAAGCTACTTCCAAATATAGTCTTTGTTGCCGGGTCTATCAATTGGGATTATGACTTGAGCATGTATACAAGCTAATGAAATCATATACTTCCTCAATTCAAACAATTATAGAGTCAGTTTTAGTTAATTTCAGTAGTAACTTGTTGACTTTTAGTGTTGACATTCACCACTATTTTTATTTTCATGATAGATATTTTCATAAGATAGGTTTCAATATTATTTGGTGATCCAAATTAATGGTCAAAGTTAATCTCAATATTCAAAACGACTAATTTATTATTTAATTGCTCCGCGCTCTCCTACGTAAGTATAACATACAAAGAAAGGAAAGTATTGTTAAAAAAAAATCTTAACAAAATTTAAGCGTGGACAGTACTAGAAAAATACATTGAACAGTTTTACTGTAACAACTAGTAATAATAAGTGGCTAGAACATCATCATTCAATCATTCAATGAACAGTTAAGTTTGTTAAGAGTAATTATTAATCATCAAAGATCAAACTAGGTGTAGAGTAGTCAAAAGTTGAGAAATCCTTGAGTAACAATTGAACTGATAACAATGATTAAAATAATAAATCTCTAATTAGTTAGTATAGTGTTTTAACAATTACTCAAATAACGAGTTAGGTGTTGTCTAGCTACTAGCTTGCTTGAAGTTGCTTATCATGATTGTTGCTAGTTAGTATCTTAGTGCGACCATAAGCGGGTGGGAATAGTATGATTAATCTTTCAACGACCAATACTCCTTGAGGGTGACAACTGACAGCCCTATCAGATCACTATTGGGGGAAGACAATAGAACAATTGAATAAGGTTAGGTTTGTGTCGTTATTTTCATATTGTATTCAAATTTATGTCAATGTAGACAGTTTAATTTTACAAGTAATCTTGTTGTCACATATTATGCTTTGTTGTATTTAACTTATTTTTGTTGATTTCTCTCCATTTCAGCAAAAATTGATAAATAAATAAATAAATTCAATTGAAATCAACAAAAATCTGAAAAAATCATCAAAAATTGGTAAAGTCTGCGAAATCTATCAAATAAACAAAAATCAGTAGAATTAATAAACCTCAACAAAAATCAATAATCAACAATAAATATCAACAAAAATACTATGATGAAAATATAGCCTTACTACTTATTCAAATTGCAATTTATTCCAATTCAGTTAAAGTGATTCAGATACAATGAACCTAAGTTTAATACTAGTAATCACATGAATAAACACGCACAAAGAACCCAACACTTTGATGTGTGATGATGATAGATCATTCATAGGCAAACAGAAATTAGTTAGTAGGTCACAGCCACTGATCCACTGAGACACACCTAATCCAACGGCCAATCACATCATCATCATCATCATCATCATCAACAAGCAAAAAAAACAAAAAAAAGAAGGTGGGCCCACATACCTGGGGCTCCACACGTGAGTGTCACTCTCTCGATCACCCTCACTCATCAGTCAGCACTCTACACTCTCTCTCTCTCTATCAGTAGCAGAAATACTATCAAATGTAAGTATGGATTCACTGTTCACCCTCTTAATTAAAGTCTCAAGGTCAACTATGGTCGCATTCCAAGTCTATTACTACACCCCAACATTTGCTGTTAAACTCTCCCCTTTCCTCCCTAATCCTACGTGGTGACTGGTGAGTGATTATTAAACTAATCAAAACAAAACTTTGAATTCAAATCCCTATTTGTTGTTTAACAAAGCTTGCAATTCAAATTTTGGAAGCATCCTTGCTTCTACACCCCCATTATAAACCTACCACTACCACTCTCTCTATTGACATTGATCTGTAATCTGTATTCGATTCCATCCTTCTATTTCTAAATTTCTTTTTTGCCAGTTCAGATTTCATACCTTGAGATCCTCACGTGACCTGCCCTCCTCGAACCTTCCACTCTCTCTCTGCATTTCAACACTACTTAACACTCAACACCTCTCTGCTATCTGCTTCTCTTACCACATTAATGGCTTCTCAGTCCTCATTATAACTCAGCTGGTTAAGTTGTTACTACCACTTCTCTCTCAATTTCAAATCAAACTCAATTTATTGCTCTCATTCAAAAATTCTGCTCTGCAATTTGAATTTTCAGAGAAAATAATCTCCCAGCAGCACTTACATTGTACAATAATGGCGATGGTGGTGTCCATCTCCGGCGAGGAGAAGCCGAGGAGGTCGTCGTTCCGATCGGAGAAGCGGCCATGGATGCTGAGAGACTACCTTCGAGACGATATGAGCTCATGCTCCTCCAATGGCTTCAAATCCTTTCCTCGCCGCCAATGCTGCGTTGCCGTTAAGGAAGTCATCATACGAAACGGCCGCAAATCGAATCACTCGAAACCTCCGGCCAAACGTTTTGCGAAAAACCGGACAATTTCGTCGGCTCTTCACCGAGCTTCGGTGGCGGTTATCAACGCTGTCAAGCTTCTCCCGTTCAAATCTCCGGCGCCGGCCAACGCGGGTTCCGGCGATGGGAATTGGCTTCTAACAAGAAGTTTCTCGAAGAAGTTGTTTAAGAGAAGTTTCTGGATGAAGAAGTCAACGGTTGGAGGAGGGGGAGGAGAGAGAAAGGCGGTGGTGGAAAAGAAAGGAGAGGAGTGTGATGAGATCGAACGGTGGATATCGTCCGGTATCGTTGGTACTGAGAAGTATAAGCCGTTGGATTTGTCTAACGATACGACTGTGACGAGTAATAGTAATAGTAACAGTGATGGTAAAAGTGATAGCTGGTCTGATATCACTTTTACCTCTGATTGTTTAACTAGCTCCAGCGAAAACGACGGCGTTGAGAGGAGAGAGAAATCCGGTGAAGAGGAGGTCAGCAAAAGAGTTGGCGTGACAGCCGGTCAGGATTCCGTTGCACCGGCAGTGACTAAGGTGAGTGACACATACACTTGTGGACATGGGTTTCTATTCAATACATCGTGTTTATGTTTATTAACTGTGATTATATCGGGTGTGTTTATTTTATCGTTTCGATTTTACAGTTTATTAGTGGTATTAAGTTGAATAATGTACCACTTATTTGATTGCTTTATGTCATTTAGTTTATTAGTACTAGTATTAAGTTGAATATTGTAAATTATTTGATTGCTTTATGTTATTTAGTTGCCATTTGATCAAGTTTTCAATCTTAGTCCATGATGCGATCTATGCCGTTGATATGCTTTGGTTTTACTCCTTTGAATTTTTGATTGAATGGTAGGGACTTTTTGGTCTATAGAGTGCAAAGTGAAGTTTCCAATTTGTTTGATGTTGGGGTGTAGTAAGCAGTGAGAATATTAATGGCGGCGGGAAGTGGGGAAACGCGCATGACTATCACGTGCGGGAGATATGTTGGGGGAAGGTTCCTGTGTTTCTCGAGGCGATGGTTGATTAATATTTTCATCGCCAGCGAGGATATCGCAGCCGTTGATTCCACCACGTGTTCATAGAAGCGAGATCTACGGCTGTGGATACTCGCTGGACTACGGAGCTTCCATAGACTCGAGATACTAGATCACATCTCTAACCTGGAGTAATAAAATAGTGTTAGAGTAATGAAGTTTGGGCCCAAGGGTTATTTAACTCATAAATCTAATTATGAGGCGTATCTAATCTAATAAATTGACCTGGACTGTGCATTAAATGGTAATTGCACTCTGAATTTTGTCGGCGACTTTTCTTTTTTCTTTTTGGGAAAAAAATTAATATACTCAGTATTCCTTTCTTTTTTTTCTTTTTTTTTTAATTAACACCATAGTAGAACTGTTACTCTTATACTAATGTAATGATTCTTAATGTTGCATAATATTAGTACTTCCTCCGTTTTCGATTGAAATTAACGCTTGGTAATTCCTAACTCACATGTCTACCAAGCGTCAACTTTAATTGAGAAGGGAGGGAGTAATATATGTAAATTACCATATAAGATGAATTTCAGGCTAGTTTATTTTTTCTGAAGCATTCATATTGTTGGGTAGTCTAACTCTTTGATGGATATTCAATTGCTTTTGGGCTTGTTGTCTCTTTTTGAGACATAATAAGAATGATAGTAGTAGTGGGTAGTTGGCCCAACCTAACTAAGCGAATTTGCATTAGTGGTGCTTCAACAATGTTGGTGCATGAGATATGTAGTTGGTCCTACCTAACTCAAACTATGATAAGGATTGAAATTTACTCATACCATAATTGAAAGCTCAAGCTTATTAGTAATGGATTCTGAATGATTTTTTTTTTATTTTTTTTTTCTTTTCTACAGAGTACTTGGTGCAATGAAGTCGAGAAGGAACATTATAGTCCTACATCTATTTTGGATTTTCCAGAAATTGACGAAGGAAAATCCTCACCTTTTACTCTTAGAGTCACCCGTTTGAAAGGTAATGTCCATTCTAGTTCTTATCGTATGTTAATCAGTGAAAGTTGTCATTAACAAAGTTAAATGTTCTCTATTTTAGGGACTAAAGAAAGGCTTATGGAAAAGCTTGGAAGATTTGAGTCTCTCGCAGGACTAGGGCTAGAGCCCGTCAACCTTGAAAGCCTAATCTCATTTACCGAAAGGGAAGACCGGTCTCCCAAATTTTCCGTACAGTCATGCTCAACACCAAGCTACATTATATCTAGTGAAGATGAAGAAGAAGAAGAAGAAGATAATGATGATTTTGTTGATGATGATGACGACGACAGTGAAGAAGAGGAGGAGGAAGAAAGCCTAATAAGCGAAGTAGAGAAAAGAGCAACACACCTACTTAACACTGTGAAGGATAGAGTGCCAACTAAAACCACCAACAAGTTTGAGTATGACAATGTATTACTAGAATTCTTTCGTGAAAATACGACAGAGATGGAGGAAATTACATTGTTGAAAGCGGCTGAAGATTGGGTAAATGGACACTACGATAGATCAATATTAGGGTGGGAGGTGAAGGACAAGAGGCGGGCTTATATTAGGGACATGGAAGAAAGAGGCAGGTGGCCAAGAGATACTAAAGCAGAAAAGGAAGAAGTAGCAACTGAGTTGGGAGCTGAGATTTTGTCACATTTGATTGAGGAGTTGTTGCTCGAGTTTTGCTCTACTTAGGAGTCTATTTAGAAGATCAAAGTGGAAAGCATAGTGTAGTCTCTTAGACTTAGTACAGTAGCACTAGTACTATATATGTGTGAATACATATATATATATAATGTGGCCTGGGGCTTCTAAAGCTAGAATTGAAGCCTGTAATAAAGATGGGAGGAGCAGAGCAGAGCAGAGCAGTTTGGTTCAAGAGATGATCAACCCATGCATATATGTCCCTCTTTTTTCTTCATCTCAAGAAAAAGGATGGAGAAAATTTTGTACCCTTACAACTAATGGGAAAAGGATAACGTTTTTCTTTCCAAGTTCATGTGCTTTCAAGACTATCATCTGTTATCTTTAAGGCACTATGAAAATATTTCAGACATACACTTAAACTGTAGTGAACTGAAACGAATTGTACCTGAATAAATATTAATATATGAAAGAAAAAGTAATTTGTAGAACTAAATTAAACAAAATTGAACTTGAATGATGAAATGAACACATTTGTTGAAAACTGGAGTGAGACACATCAAGTTAAAATTTTGGATATAATAAAATGGCCTTGTTTGGTTGCTATATTTTTGGTCAGCTTGTTTGGTCATCTGGATTGTTCGACCAGTTGACAATCTAATAGCCAAAAAAATGTTGTTTGGTAGTTGGCTAGTCGGTTAGTTTTTTGGAGCTAACAATCCAATCTTGAGCAAGCTATTACCCCTTAGCTTTTTACGTTCACTTGTACAAAATTAGTATATAATGACAAGTTTAAACAATAGTTGAACTTTATTATATCACATGCTTTACAAAATTAATTCAAGTTATGTCTTTATTGGTCACTTCATATCCTAAATCATTGATCAAACCAGCCATTAGCTCCTTACCAAACAAGGCAAACTTTTTAAGAAAAGCAAATCATATGTGAAGAAGTGAACACGTTTAAGTATTTTTCATTTTAAAATTCTTATATATATCTTTATGTAGCCTTTGTTGCGAGATGATGTAAACTTGAGATTATTTATGTGAAAATTACAAGTTGGGATTATTTTTGTGAGACGATGTAAACTTTGGATTTATTTTGTTGGTTAAGTATTATTGTTGAAAAATTTGTGCACTCTAGACGATTCAAATAAAAAAACGGAAATTTCCTGGGGTACCCCTGTACTTTGATGAAATGCCTGTGGTACCCAAAGTTTTGAAAATGTGCCTGGGGTACCCCTGAACTTTCAACAAAGTGATCAGCGTACCCATTAA